>BQNB010134200.1:0-18346 GCA_026074375.1 Tanacetum coccineum | reverse complement strand
TTAGTCTTGTTATGTAATAGGCTAGTCGGGTTAAATGGACTTGGACTGTAATCTAATATTGTCCATGTTTTGGGCTCAAAGCCCAAGATAAGCTAAGCCCGAACCAAGTTAGAAAGCCCATATGCCACTTATGGCTCAAGGGTATAAATAGAACCCTCTCCACACATGGAGAGGGTGTTGGTTTCATTTTCTCACTTTCATGTGTGTGTAAACCTTCCACCACTTCTCTCTCTCTAATCTAATCTTTTTTCTTTTGTTTCTCTCTCTAGTCTCTTTTCTATTTTAGCTTATTGGTATGGCTTATCTTGTGTTTGGATAGCTTATTATCTTTGGATAACATTTGGTATCACTCGCCGCGGGTGGGTTTAGTGGTCTCGTTGTGGTAGTGCTTATTCGAACTTATTGGATACGACTTATTAGAGTTTTTACCATACGAATTCATTTTTTTAATAATTCTTGGCAAATAGTCTATTGGGCCACGACTAATGTTTTCATAACTGTTTCATTTATCTATATAGCAAAATACTGTTTCATTATTTTGTGTGGTTTTTTGCTTCGTGCGTACTTTTCATATCAAGCTTTTTTAGCTCCTTGTCTCATTCGACTTATTTCCTTTGCCTATGTTGATACAAGTTTTTTTAAAACTACACTAATTTTACTTAAATACTATTAGTGGTTTATTTGGGCTTTGTTTAAAAATTGATTTTGGGCTTTCAGATATGGCTTAAGTTGTTAAATAGGTTTTTTGCAGAACAAATCGTGGCTTCTCATTTTTGTTTTTGTTGAGTTTTATTCTTTGTCGAAGCATATTTTTTTCTTCTTCTTTTTCTTTGTATCTCATATCTACAAACAGTAAGGGTATTCATATAGGCTTATTTCTTCAAAAGTTTTTCACTTTTACAAGTAGCTTATTTGTTAGCTTACGTTCGTGGCTTATTTTTTTTACTTAATTTTTAGATTTTTCCTTATTTTAGTTTAAAGTTCTTTGCTTATTTTTCAAGTAAAGAAGCTTATTTTCGAAGCTTATTGTGGTAGAAAAGAGCTTATTTGTAAAGCCTATTTTGGTTGAGCTTATTTTTCTTGGTGGTCCACTGTGAAGACAAGCAACATAGATCCACGATTTGAGCAACAAGGACGTTGTGCAGTTTTGTTGGTTTCTGTCAAGGACAAAGTATGTTTTGGCTATTTGTGATACTGAACAACTCAACACCTTGAGTATCGAACAACCTTGAGTAGCGAACAACATTGATACCGAACAACTCAACACCTTGAGTATCGAACAACCTTGAGTAGCAAACAACATTGATACCGAATAACTCCTTTCCCTTTGCTATCGAACAACTCTCTTCCTTTGACAATCGAACAACTCGTTTCTTTGAGTATCGAACAACTCATCCTTTGAGTATCGAACAACTCATCCTTTGAGTATCAAACAAATCCTTTCACTTTGTTAACCGATCAACTCATTTCCTTGATACCGAACAACTCACAACCATTAGGAACCGATTTAACAAGTTGACGGAAACAAAATCTCACATTTTTAAGTCGTTTCGTGTTTTCGGTTTCGAATGTCGGTTACTTACGGGACTTCTTATGACTACCATTGTGTTTGTGATCCTCTTTCGATCGACGTGGTATATTCAGTTTTAACCGTCGACAACCGTATGAGCTTATAAATCAAACCGAATCAAAACAAATAAGAAATTTTTTTTCTAGTTTGAATTCGAAGAAGAAAACGTGTTCAAGAGGGAAAAAGTTAGTTTTATTTAACTAAATTTAAAATTTGCAACTTTAGTCCCTAGAGTTCATGTAAGATTCACCATTCATCCTTTATTAGCTTATTTACCCTCTTTGTTAATACTCCATTTGCATTATTTAGTCTTACAAGCTATAATTCACCGTAGCTCTCCCAAAGTGAACCAAAATTTTCGCCTTATCCCCTTATAAGCTCATGATCGTTTATCAACAGCTTCACGTACTTGATTCACAACAACATGATTTCAACATCATATTAATTATTGTTTCATGGTTTCTTTTTGATTTTGTAAAATCCCGCAAAAGATTTCATTCTTTTCTCGGTTTAAATCCAAGACTTGTAAAATCCCGTAAACATTAATTAATTTCAATCCACAACAACATACAATTTGATTTACCTACTTAAGATCTGATATCCATTCATAACTTCGTCAAAATGTCAAATACCAATATGCAAACTCAAAACATCATGCTCTATTCATAATGCCTATCAAGGAAAGCGGGATGACAAAGATCTTCTACCAATGTTATGTACCCCAAAAAGGTAATTCCGTTCAGTGGAAATCCAGAATCAAGAGATACATTGACACCAAACCTAACAATGAACTCATCCACTATTGTCTCCAAAATCCACCATATACGTATCAATGGACTGAGAAGAAAGTTCTAGTTGCTGAAGGTAGTTCTAAAACAACTACAGAAAGGTATATGGAGAACTATAAGAATGTTTCACAAGACATACGCGATCAACTAAATGCTGAAGCTGAAGCCATTCAGATCATTCTCACAGGGATAGATAACGATATCTACTCCATATTTTAAAGCATGTCCAAAATGCATGTTGAGAAATGTGGAAAGCCATTGAAATGTTGAAAAAAGGTGAATCAATCAATGTTCAAGATCTTGAAACCAACTTATATTGGGAGTTTGGAAAATTCACATCACGGGATGGTGAATCACTTGAATCATATTACTCAAGGTTCTATAAGATGATGAATGAGCTTGTCAGAAATTAGTATGATGTTACAAATCATCAAGTGAATGTCCAGTTCTTACTTCAACTTCAACCAGAATGGCAAAGGTTTGTGACACTTGTTAAGCAGAGTCAAGAGCTGAAGACTGTCTCCTATGATAAACTTTATGACATCCTGAAGCAACACCAGAATGAAGTCAATGAGATAAGAGTTGAAAGACTAGCATGAACTGCTAATCCACTTGCACTTGTTGCTCAACGACAACCAGCTTACCATTTCTCAAAACCATCCTAATCACAACAGTCAATATTCCTCAACCAGATTACCGTAAGCAACCAGAAATAGAGGAAAAGCAATTGTCAACTCTTCTACTCCTACTTATGATCAAAAACCTGCCATGGTTACTGAAGATGATGAAATGTAAAAGGAAAAGGAGATTGATAAACTCATGGCTTTAATTTCTATCTCGTTCAAGAAAATCTACAAACCTACCAACAATAACCTTTGAACTTCATCAAACACTAGAAGAGCTAATCAAGATAATTCTCCAAGAAACAACAGAGGAACTGAGTATGAAAATCAAAGGGCAATTAATGTTGCTTGGGCTAGGGAAAATGTAGGTACTTCGGTAGTGCAAAAGTTTGGGATTTAGTGTTATAATTGCAAGGAATATGGGCATTTATCAAAGGAATGTCAGAAACTAAAACGTGCAAAGGATGCAGCTTATCACAAGGAAAAGATGTTATTGTATAAGCAAGAGGAAGCTGGAGTTCAGTTGAATGCAGATCAAGCTGATTAGAAGGATGACACTGATGATGAGTCTGACGATCAGGAATTGGAAGCACATTATATGTACATGGCACAGATTCAAGAGGTTACTCTAGATGCTGCTAAAAATTCTGGACCCATCTTTGATGTTGAGCCAATGCATAGGTATAAAAATAATAATGACAACTATAATGTGTTTGCCATTGAAAATGAACATCGTGAGCAACCTGAATCTATTAATGACATATATCTAGAGGAACAAGGTGACACCAATATCACTATTGATTCATTGGATATATGTTATGATAGAGAACAAGATGACCAGGATGATACTGATGAACTTGATCAAGAACGTGATTTACTTGCTTCTTTAATTGAGAAACTAAAATGTGAAATTGATGATAGCAAAAACCGTAATAAATTTTTGGAAACATCAAACAAGGCTTTAGTTGATAAACTGAAAGGTGATATTGAGGATTTCAAAACTAAAAATAAAAGTTTAGAATCATCAAATAACCATTTCAAAGAAGCAAACAATGAACTGTCTAAGACTAATCAGTTGATGTTCAAAGACCTTAAGAAGTTCCAAGCGGAACTTGATAAGTATCATGATGTGAATTACGCGTTAAAGGTGGAAATTGATTATGCAAAAGCTAAAGTGGATTTACTGTCATACAAAATCGAATCTGAAAAGTCATCTAATGAATAAACTCAAAAAATAAATAATTTAAATCAAACGATTTCGGATATGAAAAGGGAGCTTTTTGCACATCAAGAAACCATCTCCATAATGTCACGAGAAAAAAAGGCTCAGATTAGGTTTTACAAAACTCGTGAAGACAAAGAACTTGATAAGGTCATTGCTTTAGAAAACAAAGTCAAGGTTTTGGATGATATTGTATATAAAGTACCAACCGTCAAGTCATTCAAACAATGATAGTGCTAAATTCGTAATTGTAAAAAAAATGATTTTACATAACCTGAGTTCTCAAGAAAGCGTAAAGGGCAATCCTTGTCTGTATGAATAGGTTGCTATAGCTGATAATCTTTGCTTTAATGTTTAGCCCCATGAATCTGACGAAACGATTCGCTTGACATAAAAGTCGATAAAAATTAAGCGATTTAATCAGACCTTTGATTATTACCAGATGAATAATCTTTATGATTTGTTCGTTCCACAACGTGAAAAGTCGCCTGACCAACAC
Organism: Tanacetum coccineum; assembly: GCA_026074375.1. Lineage (NCBI taxonomy): Eukaryota > Viridiplantae > Streptophyta > Magnoliopsida > Asterales > Asteraceae > Tanacetum > Tanacetum coccineum. The sequence continues at coordinate 13,644 of BQNB010134200.1, read as the reverse complement.
TATTTTTCAACAACGTTGAAGATGAATCATACATCTGCTAATAAAGGAAAATTTCAATGAGTCTTTATCAAAACAAACAACTTTGTTAGAAATACGAATAGTTGAATCCATTCCTTGGGAATCAAAAGTGAAAAGCTCTAAAGAACCTTTTTCAAAATTAAAAAAAGTGTTGACCCATTTTTGATGGAGTGGAACTTTGCAAACAAACAACGCTAAATAGAACATATTTTGGTAAATAGATCGTTCATTCAAAACACAATCGAAGGAAATTTTTGCCCTAAAATTAGAAACACAATGCGGACTTAGAAAATTTCACTTGTGTTTGAACAAGTAGGAAGGTTGCTGATTTGAGATACTTAAATTCTCTGACATAAAGTAATCACTCTCAATCTCAACTGAAAACACAAAAACACAGTTTTTGAATGAAATCAACCGACTTTTAAGGGAATATTACTATGCTGATCACATGAATGCAATACTTGGTGTGTACACTGATCTGGATAAAGTTACTAATTTGCAAAAATGTAGAACAATGTCAAAGAGTTTTGAAGCACTTCAAAAACATACGACTAATCTTGAACTTGATTTACAACAATGCAAAGAAAAGATAAAAAACGACAAATCTTTAAAAGAAAATCAGTCAAAGGAATTTCTAAAAGAACGTGAACAATACTTTAAAATTCAAGACTTGAAAGCTTAATTACAAGACAAAGGAATTGCAATAAGTGAGTTGAAGAAACTCATTGAATAGATGAAAGGAAATCTGTGGAAACTAATTTTGAAAAATAATCAATTATTCGACAACCGAATGCTTTTAAAAGTCAAAGACAATCAGTTTTAAGGAAACCGGCTATTTTTTCAGATTCTCTTAAAAAGAAAGATTTTTCAAAGTCAAAGTCAGTTACCAAAAATAACATGTCAAATGATTTTTTGAAACCAGTCAATGCATAGATTTTGCCTCAGAACATTATGTCAATATTAAAGAACACAAATGTGATTGCTCCAGGAATGTATAAAGTTCACACTGAGCCCAGTAAAACTAGAAGACCACAGTTGACTCAAAATATTAGGAAAACTAACAAACGCGTACCTTTCTATACATAGAGAAATCCCTCTACATCATTAGCAGATCACAGCTTATAGCAACAATGGAGAGAGAGTCATGCTAACAATAGCAAGGGAAGAAGCAAGAAGTAGAAGACCACCGTAGGAATTTTAAGTTTTCAACTAATAAAACGTTTGTAATTATGTGTAATGACAGTTTGAATGCTAAGACCTCGAATGTTAACTTTGCCTGTGTTACTTATGGAAAATGTGTGCTGAATGACAATCATGATTTGTGTGTTCTACATTATATTAATGGCGTAAATTCTAGGACTAGATAGCCAATTGCTGTGCCTATTTGCACTAGAGAACCCAAGCATAATGTGAACCAATATGTTGCAACATCCCATATGAAAATAGTTGTAACAGACTCTACTGTCAAGAAACCTAGAAACATAATTAGGAAGTTATATGAGCAAGTTAGTAAGACATGCAGTTGGTGTCACCCTAAGTTTACACCGACACCCATACCAATGGAAACCTAAAGTCCACAATAGGAAATAGACAACCTAAAATGCTAGTATGCCTCAGAAATGAAAACTAGAAATGCTAATATTTCGAACACATGACTCCTAGTGTTCCACTCCTAACCAATACTCCATTTCTTCCTAATTCTTTGCAGCTTGTAACATAATTCATTCATGCGTCGAACTCCTGGTGCTCAAAGCACATGACTGTAAATCCTCAAAACTTCTAACAATTCTGTGGAGAAATATTCTGGGCACTGTAAGATTTGGAAATGATCAAATTGCACCGATTCTTGGTTATGGAGATCTGGTTCAAGGAACTATTACTATCAAACGGGTTTATTACGTCGAAGGGCTTAATCATAATTTATTCTCCATCGGTCAATTATGTGATGCGGATTTAGAAGTTTCTTTTTGGAAGTCTACATGTTATATCCATGATTTGAAGGGAAATGATCTTCTCACAGGTTCTTGTGGCACAGATTTGTATTCCATTTCTCTTCAAGACACAACAACTCCCAATCCAATTTGTTTCATGGCCAATGCAACATCATCTCAAGCAAGGTTATGGCATCGTCGCCTCTCTCATCTAAACTTCGACACCATTAACTTGCTTTTGAAGAATAATATTGTCACTGGCCTTCTAAAATTAAAATTCGTCAAAGATCATCTTTGTTCTTCTTGTGAGTTGGGGAAAGCAAAAAGAAAGTCTTTTCACACTAAGACTACCCTGAGTTCCAAACGACGGTTACAACTTCTACACATGGACTTATGTGGTCCTATGCGGGTAGTAAGCATTAATGGAAAGAAATATGTTCTCGTAATTGTTGATGACTACTCTAGATACACTTGGACTCACTTCTTGAGGTCTAAAGACGAAACACCTGCAGTTCTCATTGATTTCCTTACACTTGTCCAAAGAGGACTTCATGCTCAAGTTAGAACAGTTCAAACTGACAAAGGTACAAAATTTCTAAATAAAACTCTTCATGCGTACTTTGCAAAAGAGGTTATAAGACACGAAACATCAACTGCTTGAACACCTGAACAAAATGGCGTTGTCGTAAGACGGAACCGTACTCTTGTTGAGGCTGCTCGAACAATGATAAGCGCCACTAAAGTTCCTTTGTTCTTCTGGGCTGAAGCAATTGCAACATCATGTTTTACTCAAAACCGTTCACTTGTAATTCCTCGACATGAGAAAACACCTTACCACATCATCAATGCTTGGAAACCATTAGTTAAGTTCTTTCACATTTTTGGCTCTCTTTGTTACATCGTCAGAGATGGTGAAAATCTTAATAAGATGAAGGAAAAAGGTGATGCATGTATTTTTGTAGGGTATTCTACTTAGCCAAGAGCCTACAGGGTATTTAACAAGAGAACAAGAATAATAGTTGAAACCATTCATGTTAACTTTGACGAATTGCCTCAGATGGTGTCAAATCACGTCATTTCTGACCCCGTTCCACAATGTCCGACAACGGCACTTGAACATGACAGTTTAAGTCTCGGTCCCCAAAGTCAAGAAAATGTTACTTAAACAGCTGAGACAGTAACAACGTCAAATGAGCTGGATTTGCTATTTAGTCTGATGTTTGATGAATTACTCAATGGAACTACTCCTGTTGTGTCAAAGTATTCCACTGTACATGCTTCTGATGCTCCTGATAAACGTCAAGATTAGAACACAACTCACTCTTCTACAACAATCATCGTTGCAGCTGAACCTTCATTGAACATTCATACAACACCTCAAACTACAAATCAAGCACCAACTCAAGTAACAACTGTCACTGCCCCTGAGAACATTATTCAAGCAGAAACCAATACCGAATATGCACAAGTTGACGATGATCAATTTATCAACATCTTTAGTACACTGGTACAAGAACGACGGGAGACATCATCTCGTCATATTGATTCATCAAACATGCATACATTCTATCAACACCATCTTTCTAGACAACGTTGGACAAAAGATCACCCGTTAAAATAAGTCATTGGAAATCCTTCTCAATCAATTAGAACAAGACGTCAGCTAGAAACAAATGGTGAGATGTGTATGTTCGCACTCACCGTAAGTCAAACTGAACCGAAGAACATCAAAAAATCCATGGCTGATTCTGCATGGATTGAATCGATGCAGGAAGAACTTCACCAGTTTGATCGATTAGATGTTTAGGAATTAGTCGACATACCACTTTGCAAAAATGGCATTAATTTGAAGTGGCTCTGGAAAAACAAACGTGATGAGGAAAATACTGTTATTCGTAACAAATCTCGTCTTGTAGCTAAGGGATATGCTCAAAACGAAGGAATTGATTTTGAAGAGTCATTTGCACCAGTTGCTCGGTTGGAAGCTGTCCGGTTGTTCATTGTGTACGCCGCACACAAATCATTTATAGTATACCAGATGGACGTGAAAATAGCATTTATGTATAGACCTCTGAAGGAAGAGGTGTACGTAAACCAGCCAGATGGATTTGTTGACCCATATCATCCTGACTAAGTTTACCGTTTCAAGAAAGCATTATATGGTCTTAAACAAGCACCAAGAGTGTGGTATGATGAACTCTCCAACTTCCTGGTATCCAAAGGATTCTCAAAAGGTTCTATTGATCTAACTCTGTTCATAACTAACATGGTGAAGACAACTGCTTGTGCAATTTACGTTTGATGACATTATTTTTGGTTCTACGAACCCAAAACTTTCAAAACAAAAAAAAATAAATAGATTTTGGAAAACTAATGCAACAGCAAGTTTTATTATGTCTATGAAGGGAGCTGAAATTCTTTTTAGGAATTCAGATCCACCAATCCCCCACGTGTTATCTTTATAAACCAAGCTAAGTATGCTCAAGAGATACTTAAAAAGATGGTCATGACCTAATAAGATAGCATTGGTACACCAAATGGCTACAAAACACCTTATGCTGACTTGAGTGGATACTCCGTCGACCAGACGTAATATCGTAGTAATGGTCGACCTCATGTACCTAACAACAGTAGACAGATATTGTACATGCAACAAGTTATTGTGCTCGCTATCAAGCGAAACCGACATGAGAAACCATCTCACGGCAGTTAAACGATCTTTCGTACCTAAAAGACGCCATTAACATGGTCTCTGTTATCCGAAAGTCACGGTTTCGAACTAACTGCCTTTTTCAGATTCGGAATCAACGCGGCATGTCTCGATCACGTAAGAGCACATCGGTGGCATACAATTTCTAGGTGGTGAAAAGTTTAGTCAGCTGGTCATCAAAAAGCAGGACCCTGCACTTCCAATGTCTTCAGCAAAGCCGAGTATGTGTCTTATCTGCGTGCTGCGATCAAGTTCATGGTTTGAGAAAATCTGCTCACAGATTATGGCTTTCACTATGAAAAAATACCTACTTAATGGGAATCAAAGGCAGCCAAAGCCATCTCGTGCAATCCATCCAACATTCCCGTACCAAAGCACTTCGATGTCAGATATCACTTCATAAAAGAAACAGCTGAAAAGGGTATTGTTGAATTTTCTTTGTCGGAACTGAATACAGTTACGGGACTTTTCACTAAACTTATCGGAAGTAGGTTTAAGTCTCTTGTCAGACCAACTCGTATAATGTTTTTGACATCCAGATGAACTGGAGGTTCTGGCAAATGAATCTGCTTGATCCATCAAACATCAATTTGTAAATATTTTTATTCTCTCTTTATTTTTGATTTATAAAATTTTTGAAAAACAAAATACAAAAATATAAAACCAACAAAAAGAAAATAGAAAAATATAAAACCTAGAAAAACAAAATATAAAATCCGAAAATTTTCAAAAATACCAAAAATAATCTTCTCTGCATGTCTCTTGGAATCGATAACATTTACGTACCTATAAATGTTGATTAACATCGACACGGGGTGTAAATGAAGTTCGAGCAAGAGTTTCAAATGCTTTCAAAACATGTCATTTCTATTTTTCTGTGAATTGACTTATGAGTACATTTCTGTGCCATAACTCGAGTCCCGAATGTAACAGGGAAGTGTACGCCCTCGAGTGCGCTTACTCCTAAAAATAGAAGAGAATTCTTCTATCATGGTTTTAAAATCTTGAAGCACAATTTTTCATAAAAGAAATTTCATGTCAAAATTGTCTCAATATAAATTGTGGTCTTTTTCCAAAAAAGTGGTATTTGTTAAAATTGTGTGTTCAAACACTCCCCTTCCTCGAATCAAATTTCTGAGAGGGTAATCTTTTAAAACAAAGCCATTTAATTTTTGATACATCACTAATAAATTGTCAATTTTATGTATCCAATCACATCTGTGAAATTAAAAATGTGGAAACTTATAATCAAGTATTAAATATACATTGTTCACTAAGGCATCCACTCCGTCATCACAATTTGTGTGTCATATCAATTTTTTCATTCCAATGTCAAGTTTTAATAAATATTGGTATCCCACATATACTGTTGAAGGGGAGCTGTTGGAATCTGAATTCATGCAATATCATGGTATAATTTTTCTCCCCATGGAATTTTTCATGACAAATTTTAATCAATTGGTATTTCAAATACTAAGTGTTTTATTATTTAAAATAAGGGGAGAAAATTGTAATTAAAATATGATATAGACGAATGTGATCTTAAAGACTCTAAGTGCAACTCCTTGTCCTTCCATGTGCTAATACAATTTCGAATCTGAGCATACATTTATAGGGAGTATTTGAAAATAACAAAGTCAGAAATTGTTTTTATGGTTCGATCTCATACCCAACAACCTATTAATTTCACGATGATTCTGAAGTCATAAGGTGGTTAGGTTAGGTATAAGGCCTACGATCCAACCAGAACCGGAGGGATCTACCCAAGGACACTCCATAGTTAGAAATAGCAGTCCTTAGGTATGATTGGAGATGAATGAATTAAAGGGAAAAATGCCGACTAAGATTGAGCTAACACTGGAACAATCATAATAAGGTGTTAGTAATGACGTCTTGGTAAGCATTGAAGGGGTTGAAGAATGAAAAAGAAATGTATGGATAAAGGGTGAAAAAAAGAAGCCCTCCTTACAACCATTAGTCAGAAACCGGTTCAATACATATCATCAAAATCACAAAGATGGATTGTTGATATTGAAACTGGACCATGGACCCAGTGATGCAATGCACAACCCTTCCCAGCCATTCAGGTTTCTCTCAAAATAAACTTGTCTCATTTGTCACGGAGATACACACGTTATCTATTGACATCTCACTCCGAGTTTGTTAATATTGAATAGGTGGCAGACTGCTCCAGCCTCCGATTACCAAAACCAAGGTTGTTTGGTTGTTTTTGCACAAATCGAGTCTAGAGCCAAGAAGAGATCAAATTATAAATCTCATTAGGACACAATGTCAAAATACACTTGTTGAACAACATAAAGTTCACAAGTTGTAACAAAGAGTCCTACGCATTATCTTTGAGATCTTACCAGAACATCCGAGTGATACTTAAGTATTCACAGTGAAGATGGAAATCCTGCTTGAGCCAACATCAAACAGCTCTTGTAGAGTGACTTTGTCAAGATTCTATATGAAATCGAGCTGTGAAAATGGAATATCACTGTTGGTCCAGTAAATGAATTTTTGAACGACTCAATCTGAAAGAAGTAACTATCGATTCACTCTTACCGTGTTGTCTCTTTGAGACGTTCCGGTAATGAGAACTAGCAACATGGTGAATCTAATACATCTGTGTTAGAAGATCCTACGCTTTGAGCTGGAAACCCTGTCAATGAGATTCCTTGAATCTACCTGATCACAGGTATAGTATATTATACTATAAATACGGGAAACCGCGTTAATGCAACCGAATCATGATGAATGACAACGCCATATTCATCTTTTATGCTAACTGTTTTAATTCAGGATAAGACGACGGTGTTGCAGCCTCATTCCACGAAGTTCGATCATAAACACACATGCTCATACCTCAAGCTTTCAAAGTCAATCGTTCAACATCAAGATATGATTTCTAACTTCCCCATCATCAAAGAGCCTCAAAGTCCAAATAAAGAATTTATAATGGGAGATTTTAGACTTAAAATCATATATGTCCAAACATCCAGAATGTAACAAGTATGAGCAGAGTTGGTCAAGGGCACCAAGTTGATCAAGAAAGTCAAATAAAAAAAACAAGGGTATTCAAGGTCAAGGAGATGATGCAGATAACGAACTCAAGAACTTAAAGTCAAAAGATAAGGCGCAAGATCAAGATCACAAAGCATGAATGATCAAAGCCATTACAATCAAGACAAGACCAAAACATTGCAATGCTAAACGACAAAATCAATCTTCACGTCATCGAAGTACTGAGGATTTGAAGAAAGAGACCTCACATTGGTGGGAGATTGTTAGCCTAATTTTATATAGAGTCGAACTAGATTGTTATGGTCTTATTAGTCATAAAATAGTCTTGTTAAGTAATTGGCTATTCTGGTTCAATGGGCTTGATTGTAAACTTAATATTGCCATGTTTCGGGCCAAAGCCCAAGAAAAGCCCAGACCCTGCCCAAGATAGAAAGCCCACATCCACTCATGGCTCAAGTATAATTAGAACCCTCTCCACACATGGAGAGGTGTTGGTAGCATTTTTCTCTACTTTGAGGTGTGTGTGTAATCTTCCACTCTTTCTTTCTCTCTAATAATCTTCAATTCTTATCTCTTTTCTAACTTTGTTTGCTTATTGGTATATCTATGTTGTGTATGGATTAAGCTTTTTGGGATAACACAAACATCCTACGAATTTTCTTCAAATGTTAAATGCGTGAATGGTCAACTTGGGGAAACCCAAGCCCATACGGGGATGGCAGCCCGAAGAATCTAATCCATAACACTAGCGTATACCCATTAGGTTATAAAAAGGTTCAAGATTAAAGGGGACTTAAATGGGCAATACTGTAACCTTAGGCAATAATTGTAAACAGGAAATAGCATATTGTTTTTTAAAACACTTGTGTCCAAATAAATCAAGCCATGTAATCTCCCCCGTATTTAATAATGCAAGTATAAAAAGGGACTACAAACTCACCTTGAGGAATGGAAAATACAACAAGTATTCACAATAGAAAATGCGTCACGCTTACGATTGAATGCAACCTAATCCAATATAGGTCGTATAAGTACTAAACACTTGATTATTTATAGGTCGTATAGCTCATCATACTATCGTTCGGGCTATCATAATTAAGAGGTCATGTAGTGAACGTATGAGGAGCTAGGACACTTTAAATCGTAAATCCAGCAACTCGTCGATACGCCACCCCGAAGAGGCCTCATTATGAAACTCCCTAGTAATATAGTACTTTGATAACCACATATAATTCTATACAGCTTAATCACCATCTAATTGTTTTGGAAAAATTGCGTTTAATTAGTTAAAACGTTTATAATTACCGTTGTAGTAAAACTGGCGTAACTTTCGCGTTTTAAGCCCGATTTTGACGTTTCTTATGCCCACGCTTTCGTATTAGGACGAGTTATCATAATTTGACATTTTCATATTTTTGATCCTCTGATGAACAGTACTTTTTACTGTTCACACCAGTTATAAATTCATTTTTATAGTTTTAGTTATCGTAAAACCCGTAAACGTCGTATTTTATTCGTTATAGCTCCGTTTTTAGCGATTCTTTCGAGCACGTTCTCGTTATTGAAAATTCTATCAATTTATAAGGTTTACAAAAATAAAAGTTTCTGTCATGAATAGTGTTTTTACTGTTCATAGTTTATAAAGTTATTTTTATAAACTTTTAATTACCGAAAACCCGCGAAATTCATAACTCCTTCATTATAAATTGAAAAATTATGATTCTTATCATTTTAGAATCCTAAAAATGTGTTTTATTCGTTAAAAATAACCAACTTTCTATTTTATAAGATTTTTATAAAAGTTATTTTACAAACCCGATTAATTAACGTATAACTCGTAATTAGCGTAATTGTTTCGTTATTTATCCGTTTGACAAGTTTCTTACCTTTTCGGAATCGTTATGAAATGTAGAATATTTATAAAACATAATATCCACTGTTTGGAATTCGATTCCAAACAGCCCCTTAATATCTATATATTTACTTATTTATTAAACTTGTTTTATATACTTTTTAACTAAGTAATTTCCACAAGTTTTTCCCACACTCTTAATATACTATATCATATATATTATATAGTCCATAAGTCCAAAATTTGCCCTTGAGTCCAAGTCATTAAGTCCATAATAATACCTTTAAGCCATAATCTATTAAAGAAACCTTAATTTAACAAGTTTACATATGAACTTTTTACACCTTAACCAAGTGTGTACAATAGTTTTACTTCCATTATAACTTTATTTTAGTGTCCATATAACATGACTAAAAGTTCATAAACAAGGTTAACATGTCATTTATCATACTTTTACTTGAATCATATTAAGTGATCTTTTAAAACCCTAATTTGCATTAACCTAATTTTGCATTAATAATTTTTAAGCTTAACCAAGATTATAAAAACACTTTTGTATCCATTTTTTTAAACTTCATATTATCAATCCATTACAACATGTGTATATTGTTCATAAAATATATTTACAAGAAAAATCCAAGTTTACAAAGTTAAAATGTACTAATGGTGATTTCACTACTTAAACTCAATATACTTATAATCATATAAATGAAAAGTTAAAGGCTCTAGATAACCTTAATGAGATGATGTATGATGATGACAAATAAGTGTTAAACCCTTGTTTAGACTTTAAACCCAAGATTATAACCAAGAAAACCCTAGTTTCCAAAGCAAAACCCTAATCTTGATTTATTGCTTGTTCAACACTTGCAAAATGGTTAGCCAATGCTTGAATCATCTTAGATTGTCTTAAGAATGATGTTTGTAAGGTGTGTATAAAGGTTGAAGGAAATGTAGTATGGTTTATTATTATATGGAGGGTCGATTTGAGACCGTGGGTGCTAAGGAGACGAGAAAGGAAGGATTTTTGATCTTTTTAGCTAAGTGTTTTTGTGTATGTGTGTTCTTACTCTTTCATACTAGTATATATAATATATGATGGTAGTCCTTGGTCAAAAAGTGTGCATTAGCTAGTCAAAAACACCTTGAGGGTTTTATGGATCTTGTTTCTTGGTCTTTGGTCAAAGAGACAAAGTATGGTAAGGTTTAATGAGATGTATGGTACAAAGACCTAGTGGAAAAGATTTATTTCATTTTTCTTGTATAATTGCTAACAATTTCATCCATGTATAATATATATGATATATTTTAGTAACTTTTTATGTTTTGGTATAATAAGTGGGGTTATTTGTTGAAGCGTATGAATAGTATTGGTGGTTGGGTTGGGTTATGCCTAAACGTACTTTGTCGCGAAACGTATATAATTTACGTAATACGTAAAAAATAAAATAAACATCGCCAAATTATTTATCTAAATATTATTAATACTGATTGATGTAAACATTTATTCGTTTGATGCCCGTTTACATTTATCGCTTAATTTTTAACGTACGCGATTTTAACTTAACGCTTTACAATTTAAAAAAAGCGTACAATAACAAAGGTACATATCGGATTTATTAACGACTGTCAAGACCCTAAAACACGGAGGTGTTATAGTCTCCCTCATTAGATAAGCCTGTCCTCAAGGCTTTAGGGATGCGGAATTGATGACGTGCGGTATTTGCGAATGAGATGCGGGTATTTCTTCTTGAATTAGGTCTTCGTTCCCACGTGATGTCAGGACCTCTCTTGGGTTCCTTCGAACCTTAAAACTAATAGGATCCGGCTTCTGCTTCAGTCAGTTTAACTTCAACGGTACCACTATTTCTATGGTTCCACAACAAATATGAGCTTGTTCATCAAGTGAAGTCCATCCAACGAAACGCTAATGGTTCGTCGGCATGAACTTTTTCAGGTTGTACCATGGAATGTATTTATGAACTCTGCTAGCTCTTCAGGAAGCTCGAGCTTGTAAGCAATCCTCTCTAACCTTTTATATACACCTTGTAAGGTTCTAATACCTAGGGTTTAACTTCCCCACGTTTGCCAAAACGATACGGACCCCTTTCCAAGCGCGGAAACTTTAAGCTTTAAACTTTATCTCCGCATTGGAATTCAATTGGTTTACGCTTTCAGGTCGGGTAACTCTTTTGTCGATCACGAGCGGCTTGCATCCTTTGCTTGATTTGGACAATTTTCTCAGTCGTCTCTTGAATTAGTTCTGGACCGAGGATTGAGCTTCTCCACTTCGGTCCAACAAACAGTGTGAACGACAATTTCAACCTAATGTACTTCGAATGGTGAGGCCTTGATGCTTAGCGTGATGTGATAGCTATTGTTGTATGAAAACTCGACTAATGGCAAATGGTTAAACCTAACCCTTTCCAAAATCGATCGCACAAGCACACAGCGTATTCATCCGACAGAGTTGAATTGTCCTCTCGCTTTGCCCGTCTGTTTGTGGATGGTACGCAGTACTCATGTCAAATTAGTACACAAAGCTCGTTCTGAAGTGAACTCCAGAAATTTAGATGTGAATCTAGGGTCACCGTCTCACAAATGATTGAGACAGGATTCCATGTCTAGTGACCACCTCTTTAGGTACATTCTTGCAAGTGTATCCAAAGGATTAGTTCTCTTATTGGTGTGAAGATCGTTGACTTTGTGAGACGGTCAATCGATCTCCCAAATGGTGTGTAGCCTTGCGACGACTTAGGAAGTTTAGTAACAAAATCCATAGTGATGTTGTCCCATTTCCATTCAGGTATCTTGGGTTGTACTAACAATCCTGATGGTCTTTGATGTTCGGCCTTGACCTTAGCACAGGTCAAACACTTGCTAACATAGGTGGCGATGTCGGCTATTCTTTTTAGGCCACAATATTAGCTTATTCATATCTTGGGTAATTTTGTCGGAACCGGATGTCATAGAGTACTATTTGATTTGTGGACTGTGCATGATTCACAGTCTGCAAATCGCCCATTAAAAGGTAGCCCAACTCCTACATTTGAGGATAGGGTTCCATCGTATGAGTCTCATTTTTCTGTCTAATCGCCTCTGGATTTTTAGCGCTATCCACAACATTCCTCCAAAACATTTCATTCTTGATGTTCTTTGGTTTCCGTTGCTTCCGTCTGAGCATTCAGAGATTTATTTGGGAAGATCTTAAACTAATATCATGAGTAAGGCTCGAACTTCTTAACGTGGTTCTCGTTCTTCCTGCTTCAAAAGCATCAGCAGACGAACATTGGCTTTCCCCGCGGTCGATAACGAATATCGCAATCGTAATCACTAAGCAACTCTAACCATCGGCGTTGTCTCATGTTTAGTTCCTTCTGATCAAGAATGTGTTGTAAGCTCTTATGATCAGTGAACACTGTACACTTGGTTCCGTACAGATAGTGCCTCCAAATCTTGAGAGCGAACACTACTGCTCCAAGTTCCAAATCATGAGTTGTATAGTTCTTCTCATGAATTTTTAACTGGCGTGATGCATAAGAAATCACCTTTTCTCTTTGCATCAACACAGCGCCCAAACCCTTCTTTGAAGCGTCGCAGTATGCGATGAAATCTTTGCTTCCTTCAGGTAATGCAAGGATTGGTGCACTGCACAATTTTTGCTTCAACAGTTGAAAAGCTGCTTCTTGTTTACCGCCCCACTCAAACTTGACCTTCTTTTGAGTAAGCTTAGTTATTGGTTTGGGGATCTTTGAAAATCCTTCAATGAATCTTCGATAATACCCAGCAAGACCTAAAAATTTACGAATCTCCGTTAGTGACTTAGGAGATGTCCAATCTTTAATGGATTCAATCTTAGCTAGATCCACATGAATTCCTTCACTATCGATCACCTGACCGAGGAACTGTACTTTGGGAATCCAAAATTCACATTTGGAAAACTTGGCATACAACTCCTCCTTCACATTTGAATATATCAAAATGTCATCAATAAAGACAATCACAAATTTATCCAGATATGGTTTGCATACCCGATTCATAAGGTCCATGAATACGGCAGGTGCGTTTGTCAAACCAAACGGCATAACTTGAAATTCGTAATGGCC
>BQNB010134199.1:0-10062 GCA_026074375.1 Tanacetum coccineum | reverse complement strand
AAGAGCAATAATCAAACGTTATTCAATGAATGGTGATTAACAGGATTTGATCAATCAAAGCGGCAGAAAAGGTTGGCTCCGGCATGGCGGCGGCTCCGTCTCTCTTTATTTTAAAGTAGGGTTTAAAAAAAAGACTACGGTGTGCTGATTCAGAACATATCGTTATTGTACTCAAATTCGTGTATTCAGAACATATCACCCGTTATGTTCATATCTTTTATGATGATTTTAAACCTAAATTATCATGTGATGCAAAACTTTCTGATATAAGAAACAAGGAAAGAAAATATAACACGGACAAACAAGTAAATTGGTACTGAGTGAAAAATTACTGCAAAACACACAAATCACATGGACACAAAGAATACGTGCAATTAGGGGTAGCAAATTATGACCTATAAAAAATTCGAATTGAAACCGACACAAAAATTAACAAGTTCGGACTGCGTTTAAATATATTTTGGGTCAGATTTGGGTCGAATCATCTAACCTGTCAATTAAAAAGGTCAGGTTCAGGTTGGGAATAAATTAAGCAGGTCGACCTGCTAATCCATTTAAAAAAAATCTTAAATTAAAAATTATTTATATGTTAATGTACGGGTTAAATCGGTTAAATGGTTTAAACGGTCGACCCACAAACCCGTTTAACCTGTGTAATGTAAGGGTGAGCAGAAATCGCACCGCAAACCGCGAAACCGCAAAAATCGCACCAAAAAAACGGCACCACGGCAAAAACCGGTGGATCGGTTTTAAGAAAAATGAAAAACCGCAAATGCGGTGCGGTTGCGGTTTTACTCGTAAAACCGCACCGCACCGCACATTGATTATTTAAAATCGAAAAATGACACATTGATTATTTTATGTGTGTTATAAGGCTTCTAGTGCATATTATCAATAATATTCTAAGTGATGTGTGTGTTTACATTAAATATATGCATTGTTATAACCGAAAAAACCAACATTGTAAACCAATAACCGCAAAAATCCACATTAATTATATAAATTATAAGTGGTGGTGCGGTGCGGTTAAAACCCGCAAAAACCGCAAAAAACCCGCAAAACCACCCTGCCAAAAAACGCATAAAAGCCGCAAACCGAAACCCATAAGCGTGTTGGGTCTCACTTTTAATAAAACCGCAATCTTGCGCGATGCGGTGTGGTTTTTTCCAGAATTCCGCACCGATCGAGCCATTGATCAACCTAGTTGTATGTGCCATATATTTTTTTTATATAAGATAAGGGTTAAAAGAATAAACCTGAAACTTGAAACTATTCAACCATTAACCTGCAAACCACGCATATATAACAAGTTAATAGGACATGTTCCATTTTATGTGAAATAAGTCTAAGGTTCACATAACTAACCCGATTATTTAAATGAGTCAAATTCAAATTAAAAAAAATTAACATGCTAACTTGTCAATCATAACCCGACCCGAATTGTCACCCTATGCGATACACTTTAGATATGATGGGCCTAACTACTTTGCGGCATAAGGAAGATCCTCTAAGAGCATTAAGCATTGCAAAGGTAATTTAGAGATAGGCTTGTTTGCTATTGTAAAATGCTTTTAGATGACTTTTTACATTTGATGAGTCTGACTTTTCAAATAGCTTTACTCAAAAGCTTGTAATTCTACAAGCGGTTGAAGCATGAACTTTGCAATTAATGTTTCACTATGTTAGCCTAATTATTAAGGTTTTTATTTCTTCAAAAAGCTTTGGTAGAAACTTCTGGCATTTGGGCAATACGTTGTGACATTAATCAATTACACTCAGCGTCTCGTCTGAATTTTACTCTCTCCAACTTTACCACTACATATTTCAACGATAACATATCACCTTTACAACTAACTCATCTTTCATTAAACTACGCACTTTTACTAAAATTATAACCCACTAATTATTCACACACCTCACAAACAAATAAAAAAAAATAAAAAATTATAAACAATGGGTCCACCACAAGTCTCACCACTCAACGTGGTGGAGTGGGTCCCCTCTGAAGCTGGAACTCGCGCGTGAGTTATGACACCGTATAACAAATTGAAGTCACTTTTGGTTTGAATGGTGAAGAATGCCTTAACTCATGCAGCTCCTTACTTTATTAAGATTAGAATATTCCAACCCCAAGAAACCCACAAAACCGAAACCGCAAAAACCGAGCGGTTGCGGATCCTCACTTTTTAAAAACCGCAATTGCGGATGCGGTGTGATTTTTGCCAGAATCCGCACCGATCCGCACCATGCTCACCCCTAGTGTAATGTGCCAACTTTTTTTTATATAAAAAAAAGGTTAAATGAATAAACCTGAAACCCTCTTAACTTATTCAACCATTAACCTGTCAATCCAAGTATATATACATGTTAAATAGGACAAGTTCATTTTATGTGTAAATAAGTTAAGGTTCACATAACTAACCCGATTATTTAAAAAGGTCAAATTCAGATTAAATTTTTTTTTTAACATGCTAACTTGTCAATCATAACCCGACTCGAATTGTCACCCTATCCGATACACTTTAGATATGATGGGCCTACTACATTGGGCAAAAGATCTCTTATGTGCATATATGGTTGTTTCAACTATAAAGTGTCCATATATTAGAAATCTATAAATGTAAACCCAAACACAAGAGGGTGCGTTTGATTTATAAGTGGGATTGAAATTGAGTTTGAGTTTAGATTATGATTTGGATTTGGTATTGGATTTGAGAGAGAGAAATTATATTAATTTAATATGTATTAAATTAAAACAAAAATTCAATATATTATCAAAAAATTAAAACTATTATTTTATAATAAAAAATAATGAAAGAGAAAGACTAAACACAAAGATGACCCCACACGTCATAAATCCCGGCTCATATCTCTCTTTGACAAAACCTTTACTTTATTAATTAAATATTCCAACCCTAAAGCTTAAAATTCAACCAAACACTTATTTTTTTATGTCATAGTATTACTTGAATCTGAAAAGTCCCAAACAAACAGTTTAATAGCATCAACAGGCTTGTAGGCTAAGCATTGCTGGGGCGGGACCTTTCAACCAAGGCGCGTTTGGTTGGCAAATAGTAATCACAATCAGCATAGTTTGAAAATATGGTAGAATGAAAGTAATTATCTTTACATATATAATGTTTTTTGGTTTCTTTACATAGTTTTGGGTATCATTGTCACATTACTAATTTAATATTGTTGATTATGGCTAAAAAACAAAATATAAAAGGTAAAATGTGAGGTAGGATGTGGGATAAATGTTGGAATGAGATAAAAAGTCACTTATTTTCTATATTTATCAAACCATTACTTGATTACCATTACCACATAGCAAACGCACCCTAAGAGTTTGAAAGTTCAAGACAAATGCCAAAAACCAATCTCTAGCATATGGACCAAGCATAATTTGCATAGCTAGTCTCAGTGGCCCAAGTCCAATTCTGATGAGTGAATCGAACCATTAAGTAAAAGTTGATGGTTTACGGCGACGTCACATTGAGTTTGACGTGTGAGTGATATGATTATGAGTATCGCGGTTATGACATCTACTTGATACGCAATTAATAGCTTATGGAAAGTTGCAACAAGATCTCAAGAAAATGTGGAATGCTCACACCACCATGTTGTGAAATGTCACAACAAACAATGTTTAGCATGTTTAGAATTTACAAATTTTTATTTACTCCTTCCGAAATAAGTCAAACAAATTGCTAAACTGTTAGCAGAACCAAATAAGTATATTTCTAGCTTAGGGGTGTTTCTTTTTTCGTTTAATGTCTCTTAATGAGTGAGCCCAACCCTTATTCTCTCTTATTGGATAGGACCACAAAAACCACACTCTCTTGAATAAGAGACAAAACTAGACTTATATATCTACTCCTTAATCTCAAGAAAAAAAAAAACAAGCCCTTAGTGTTATAAAACAGCTCGGTGTCTGCTCGATATTCACCCGTCAACGGCCATATAACGCCGCCATAAGGTATCTTTGCTACCGCTACATGCACGCCACAGGTGACTCGCTAAGATCATAACATGTCGTTAGGCGATGACTTTTATTTTATTTTGAGGGTGTTTTTTTAGTTGCGTTAAATGGAATTTGTTGGCCCCAAATAACCTATAACATGTTTATAGGGAGAGATAATGTTTTTTGTTGTGTGTTATAGAAGAAAGCTAATGTGACAACCCTATAAGATTTTAAAGAAGCTTACAATAATACTAAGCACTATAAGATCAACAAGCTCTATACCACCGATTTAGGTTTTAGAATTAATGCAGTACACATTAGTAACAAACTTTAAACTTTTGCATTCTATTTAGTTTGTAAACTCATAATAAAACGATGTAGTCACATGTTACAACTATTCCTCATTGACACACGTTTTTGCAAGATAAAAAGTTATAAATAAAGCTCACAGTCACGTACTTACGTTAGTTATGTTAAACGTAACCCATATCCAACCAGCTTAGAATATTAAAGCTCAGAAAAAGTAGTGAACTAAAGCAGTATTTGCATATCATGCATTCAAAGAAAAACAAGGTAAAAAGGTAAAAACTTTCCCATTCATTTACACTCTATTCTTAAGTTTAATTTTGAAGAGAAAAAAAAGAAAAAGAAATGAAACTTAAGCAAATTTGTGTTCTTGAGTTTTTTTAAGAAAGAAAAAGAAAGGAAATGAAAGTAAATTGTTGGCTAAAACTTTCCTCCCAAAAATGTGAGGAAATAGAAGGAAAGTAATATTTTGCATGTTAAAGACATAATTATCCTTGCTTTTTTACTTGAAACCTCTCAAACATGGGTATAATTGTAATTGAATCAATTTTTTTCCTTTCTTTTCCTTCAACTCAAGAACACAAATATTTTTATTAACTACTTAAAAATTTCTTTCCTTTACCTTTTTTTTTTTTCTTTTACTTTTTTTTCTTGTGGCTTAAAACTCGAGAACGCAGCGTTACCTTCAAAATAATTCAATGCCATGAATTCATTAGCGTCCTATTTTGAAATGATGAGCTTCACGTGAGTTACTGCTTTTATACAGTAAATATTTACATGCTTATTGATGTTCTGAACCTAGAATTAAAGTTCATTGGATTAAACGTGTACGTCTTGGCTTCGTTTCCTTTATTTCTAGCCATTAAGATAGTAGAAAATAAATGAGTAAACAAGAGCGAGTTTTCTCATTAAAATTTAGAGCAACAACCAAAAGAACGTCAACACTTACGAAAAAATAGACGTGTTTAACTATTTTTTGTTAAAATACTAAACTATTGGTAATATGAATGAGAAAAATGCTAACACCAGCCTTTAGGATTGTTGTTAACGACAAACTTTCTATAAAATTCGTTAATATTAAAACATAATGAGAAACATATTTTGCATTTTTTGCTAAATGGACCATTAACAATAGTGAATTGAATTTGTGTATGAGAAATTTTAGGAGATGTTACTAATTTTGGATGATTATAAATGATTTTGTTTGTACATTGTCTTTTGTCCAACCAAAATTTTTGAAAACTAATTGTTAACAACCACTCAAAAAACGAAATGAGCAATAAGTTGCAAGCTGTGGATTTCAAAACGGTATATGCGTCTTTCCTGAAGTTTATTAGCTCATAAATAAGCTTAAACAACTGATCTTTTAGAGCATTAGGCACCCTTGAAGACATACCGCTGGATGCTGAGAGATAAAAATTCGGATTACTGCTCTCGATAGGTTATGGTCTGATCATAACCCTATCCTTCTTCATATTGACAAAACTGATTTTGGTCCCACTCCGTTCAAATTGTACTACTAATGGCTTCTGGAGTGGTTTTGATAACACTCAATAAAGAGGAATGGGAATTGCTCTTGATTATAATCTCAAATTGTCATGAAAAGTTTCGCCGCCTTCTCGAAGGATAGTTCAAACAACTGGGGGGGGCAATCAACTTCAAGTCGTTGGAAAGGAAAGCAGGAAAAAACCGTGGTCTTGAGGAATTTAATTCAATTGATAAAAGGATTGATGAGGGATACGCTATGCCTTTCCGCCAATGATCTCCGCCTAATCCTTCTTATCAAGCAAATTGAATAGATTCGATAAGTTTGCTTCAATGGATATTATTCAAAAAGCTCATGTCATATGGGATATAGAAGGGGATGAAAATTCCAAATTCTTCCATGGGCTCATCAACCAAAAAGCGGAAACAGAGATCAATGGGAATATGTGTTGAGGAAATTTGGATCACGAACCCTTGTTTGAATCAAGGATGCTTCCTTCAATTCTATAAAAGGAAATTCCAAGCTCAGATTCACAGGTTATGTTCTCTAACATTCTCATTTTTCATACCTTTAATTGCATGGATCGAGAAACTCTTGAAAGACAGGGTTACCCTTGAGGAAATTAAGGTATCGTTTGAGGATTGTGGAAGTAGTAAAGTCCGGGCACGATGGGTTACTCTTTTGGTTTGTGAAGAAGTTTGGCTGGCACTATTTCAAAGCGAATCTATTATGATTTTTTACACTGATTCTTTTTCTTGTGTTATGCCTATATGGTGCTTATTCATCGGATTTTCACCCTTATCCCAAAGGTCAACAACCCTACATTAATCATGACTTTCGCCCATATTTCGTTAATGGGTATACACTATAACGTCATTGCCAAGATTTTAGCTAACGTTTATTAAAGTGATTGACAAGATTGTTAGAAGGATCAGTCGCGTTATGGTTGGTGTTCAATTTTGATGGCCCTGTTATTCTTAAGCGAAATAGAATTGTGTGGTATAAAAAACGAAAAAAGAAGTCCTCATTTTTAAAGTGGACTTGAAAAGGCTTTTGATTCATAATTGGAATTATTGATTTCACATTCTCGACAGTTTTGGATTTTGGTAATAAATGGTGCTTTGGATTAATAGCTTGTCTCAATTATACGAGAGTTCTATTCTCTATTAATGGTAGCCCTACATCAGAGTTTTCTTAAGCGTGTCTTAGGCAAAGGAGATCTTATCTTCTTTCCTTTTCATCTTGGTTATGGAGGTCTCCATATTGCTTTTGTGGAAATGGTTTGATTAACTGGTAGTTATATTAAGGAATTTTTACTATCAATGTTTCCTCCATTTTTCTCATGCAGATGTATTTTTTTTTTTTTTTTTTTGTTTTTTTTTTTTTTATTTAATGGATATTACTACATATTGGGAATGTAAAGACATGGATAATATTTCATTTCGTGTTCTCGCATGTTTTCTATCTAGCCTGGGTCTCAAGATTTTAATTTTAATTCACATTTCTAATATTTGATGGGTATTGGGGTAATAAAGATGAAGTTTTAAAAAATATGGATATGGTAGCTATGATGGTTGTATGGCAGGTGTTGTCCCTTTCAATGTACCTTGGTCTCACCATTGGTACAATGTGAAGTCTATTGTTAGCTGGATGGACGCTTGTTTGATCGTTTTCATTGAGGGCTTATCCTCGTGGAAAGCTACTTCTGTCGATTGGGGGTCGTCTGATCTCTTTATAGGTTGTGTTTGGTAGTCTTGGTATCTACTATCTTCGAGATTTTTCAGATCACCCGAATCTCGGTCCTTCAAGACCTGGAATAGAATTGGGCTAATTTTTTTTGGGTGGTATATAAAATAAAACAAATTGGCTTGTGGGTGCAAATTGGCCAATTTTTCTTAATTCTTGTCAGGTAAAGGAGGGTTTAAACATTGGCAGTCTTTCACAGCTTTCAACGTGCTCTTTCTTCAAAGATGGCCGTTGGAGAGTTACTTTCTTCCCCAAAACGCCCTTTGGGGTTTCAGGTAAACAAGCTTAGATTCTATGGTTAGAAGGAGGTTTCGATGACAAAATGTTGTTGCTTCACTGATTTGGGCGAATCATTGTTGGAACTCCAATTTTCTTCACTCGAACGGTATAATCTTATCTAACACTTTTCGTTTCTAAAGCAGGTTGTGGCACTCGTATTCGATTTTGGAAAGATTTTGGGTAGCGTCTGAGTGATTCTCTTTTTTTTAAGGTACATTGGGCTCTATCATCTGATTCAAGCAAGATTGTCTTATCATTGACCGTAGTTAATATGGGGCAATGGTCTTGGAATTGGTCTGGACAATCTTGGTGTTAGAAATACTTGCTATTTATGTGACATGCTTAAATGAGAAATCGGGTCAAAAGCTTAAATATGATGTTCAAGAAGATACTTGTACTTGAGTCTTGGTCGTAAATGGTACTTTTTTCCGTTAAGGATGCCGTTATAGGATTGACCATAAAATAATCTTCCCACTATTGCTGCATACTACTACTTGGGATAACATCTTATCCACCGGAAGGTCAGATGTGTTTTTGTGGAGCGTTCCTTGGACGACTACCCTCATAGATTGAATCTCTCTTCGCGTGGTATGGATATTCCGGGCTCATCTCTTGTCCTGTCTTGCAATGCCAATGTTGAATATGTCTGTAATATTTTCTTCGATTGCGACATTGCTTCCGTTATGTGGAAGCTCGTTTTAGAATGGTGGTTATTCCTCTTTTTCAAGCTTCTTCTGGGATTCTTTCATGATTGGATCATCTCTTGGTGTCATGCTTCTAAGTAGAAAAAACACAGGGTTCTATGTTATTACTTACTTGTTCTTTGGTGGCTTTGGAGATACGATATAGCGGCACGTTAGACTCTCAAACTGTTGAGAGAAAAAGTGATCTATTCGATAATGTTCTTTTCTTCATTTTCCGTGGTTCACAATAGGGACATATGAATGTTATCTTGGAATGACTGGCTTATGTATCCCCTTTCGATCGCGCGTAATGGCAATGGTTAGAGCTGCTTTTGGTTTTTGCCTGAGCTGGGCGTTCAAGTTCCGTGGGTTGGGTTCGGTACGCCAATGTTTTTTCGTTTGGCAACTTCGTACGGTGTTGAGGATGTGTTCTTCTTTTCTTCATTCTTCTAGGGACTTTCTGGGGTTTCATCAACAATCCATCCGAGTGATAAAGGTGGTCGGCCTCCGGGTGTGGGGGTTTTTCTTTTGCCGAAGTAAACCGATCCGTTCGGCTTCGTGCAATTGTTTTTTCAGCCCTTACGAAATGAGCAATAAGTTGCAAGCTGTGGATTTCAAAACGGTATATGCGTCTTTGCTGAAGTTTATTAGCTCATAAATAAGCTTAAACAATTGATCTTTTAGAGCATTAGGCACCCTTGAGCTGTCCCGCTGATGCCGTGAGAAAAAAGTGTTGCTACATCAGCACTTTTTCTCATAACACCAGAATCCACCACAAAGTCTACAACACCAAAAACACACATCCTTACATAACACCATATTCTTGTGTCGTCGTGCACCCCTAGACCTCACATTTTTATTATATTTTTCATTTATTCAAATAAAACAACATAATATAAAGAAAATAACGTTACATTCAAAAAAGGTTACATACAAAAATATAAAGAAAATAATTCAAGGACTAAAGGGTGTAAAAAACAACAAAAAAGGAAAAATTGGG
Source organism: Tanacetum coccineum (assembly GCA_026074375.1). NCBI lineage: Eukaryota > Viridiplantae > Streptophyta > Magnoliopsida > Asterales > Asteraceae > Tanacetum > Tanacetum coccineum. The sequence continues at coordinate 598 of BQNB010134199.1, read as the reverse complement.
ATCATTGTAACCGGCAAATATGGCACGAGACGGGTAAATGCCACCTTCGTTTTGCATATGGCGCCGTCGTGTGGCGTTTTGGGAGAAAACGCAAAGGACCACGCAGGGTACCCAATGCTCTTAGTAAATACGAAAATTTAGCCTAGAAATCTTAGTCTAGTAATATTTGCGAGAAACTTTTTCAACACGATGTCTTTTAAAATATTGCTTTTTGTTATGTCCTACATACTATATACTCGTTAGTATTATCAATTGGATAAGGATCCTCTCATGTTCGCTTGAACATGAGAGGTAATGTTGTGATTGTTATGATTGTACATTAGATTAGATTTGCAATTTAAGTATAGTATCTTCAAGTGGAAAAATCAACACCACCACCGGGTTCACCACTCTTTTACGACCAAATCCCCATAAACCCGGCACTCTTTTCCCCTCTATCTACTCTTTCCAGCAACTCTCTCTCTCTCTAATAATAACACTACCACCTTCTTCTTCAAGGCAAAATCAACACCACCATCGGGTTCACCACTCTTTTCCGACCATAACCCCACAAACCCGGCACCCCCCAGAACCGCCACGCGCCGCCAAGAGCAAGCAG
>BQNB010134198.1:0-18347 GCA_026074375.1 Tanacetum coccineum | reverse complement strand
CCCGTGATTTGAGACTTACAAATCCACCTAAACAATACACGGATCTCCCTATGGTTGATCCGTGGTTTGTTGGTGTCCACAAATACAGACAGAGTTGATTTTCGAGAAAATTGAGATATGGTGTTATGTTTTTGGCAATTGGAATATGTTATATTTACTATTAGGAGTATGTAATATAATTTTAGAGTCGACGTCCAAGTTTTTAGTGAACCGTGCAACTTGTCGTGAGTTTCCCAATGAAATTTCAACTTAGTCGATCCTACTAGGAGTGTGTTATCTTTTAGCATAATTTTGACCATTACTAATAACACAATCATTTATGAACATTTAGACTCAACAAAACATCGTCAACACAAGTGTGAGTTGTAATTTGATGATTGTTCTTTTTGCCATTTTCAATCTATTTCATGTATTGACCATACATGTAGATTTTGAAAATATCTATGGTCATTTTATTGATATTTTCTTTATCTAATAAAATTCTAATCTCGATTGGAAGTTTTGTAATTAGAACTTGTAATGAGAATTAACATATTTTGAATAGTGATTAATTACTTCATTAAATTTATGCTTACGATTATTTTTGCGATAATGAAGGATCACTATCCATGATAAGTTCCATCATTCCTAATTCTAATCTTAAATAATTAAATATTTCACATTTTAATGGTTTAGTAAATATATCAGCTATTATCCTCGGATGCAACTTTCTCGATAGAAATATTTCCCTTTTGGACGTTATCGTGTAGACGTATTTCTAAATGTTTAGGTCTAGAGTGTTGTACGGGGTTTTTACTTAGATCGATAGCGCCTTTATTGTCACACATAATTAGAACATCGTCGAGGTGTATGCAGTAGTCGATGAGAGCTTGTTTCATCCATAGTGCTTGTTGACATGCCTTCCCGGCGAAGACGTATTCGGCTTCAGTCATGGAGATAGCAAGGGCCGTTTGTTTCTTAGCGAACCAAGATGTTAAACAACATCCCATTAACGTACAAATGCCACTAGTGCTTTTGTGATCAACGTAATCGCCCGCGTGGTCAGAGTTGGCATAAACTATAGTTTCTATTCTGGTTCCTTTCGGATACCATAATCCTAAGTGACTAGTTCCTCTAATATACCTAAATATACGCTTAACGGCTTCTAAATGGGTAGTCTTAGGATATTCTTAGAAATGAGCACATAAGCAAATACTAAACATAATATCGGGCATACTTACGGTTAAATAAAGTAAACTACCAATCATACCTCAATATTTAGAGCTATCCACGAAGTTGGCTTCATTTAGTCGGTTTCATTGTCCTTGGTGAGCTTGATCTCCGTTGGCATCGGCGTCTTGGTTGGTTTGGAATCTTCCAACCCGAACTTCTTTAACACCTCCTTGATATACTTGTATTAATTGAAAAATATTATGTCTTCCATTTGTTTAATTTGAAGACCCAAGAAGAAGTTCAACTCCCCCATCATACTCATCTCAAACTCGTCGTGCATGATTTTCGCAAAATCATCACACAAGTTTTGACTCGTGGAACCAAATATCATGTCGTCGACATAAATGTGAACAATGATAAGATATGACTTTGATTTCTTAGTAAAAAGTGTGTTATCAACCCTTCCCATTGAATACTCATGTTTTATCAAAAAAGCCTTTACTCTATCATACCAAGCTTTGAGAGCTTACTTAAGACCATACAAGGCCTTTTTAAGTTTATAAACATAGTTTGCTTTTTAAAAATCAATGAACCCCGGAGGTTGAGCAACATAGACCTCTTCGTTTATAAAACCATTTAGGAAAGCACTTTTTACATCCATTTGATATAATTTAAAATCATTTACATAAGCAATAGCAAGAAGTATTCTAATAGACTCTAATCTAGCTACCGGAGCATATGTTTCATCATAATCTATTCCTTCTTGTTGATTATATTCTTATGCTACCAATCTAGCCTTATTTCTATATACTATACCGTTTTCATCTAATTTATTTCTAAAGACCTATTTTGTTCCTATGACCAATTGACTCATGGGTAAAGGGACTAATTCCCAAATATCATTAGCTACAAATTGATTTAGTTCTTCTTGCATAGCTACAACCCAACATTCATCTTTTAATGCCTCTTTGACATCTTTAGGTTCTATCGTAAGAAATTACTATGATTTTGGGCTTGAGACCTTAAGGTTCTTTGATTAAGATTTCATATGACTTGATCTAGAGGATGATTCTTGGATTCCTTAATGTTAACGGTTTCATCAACTTCTATCGACTCATCTTCTTCATTATTATTATTTACTACTTTGGTATTCTTTTTAATGGCTTCTTCTTCACCAACATCATCATCAACCAATGGTGATAATTTGGTAGGAGGAGGGATTTCATCGAATGTCACGTTAAGTGATTCTTCGACTTTCATTGAATGTTTATTTAATACTACATAAGCTTTACTATTTTGAGAATACCCTAGAAAAACACCTTCGTATGACTTTGGGTCAAACTTGGTTAGATAGTCTTTAGTATTCAAAATGAAGCACTTGCTTCCAAATACTTTAAAATATTCTAAAGAGGGTTTCCTACCTCTAAATATTTCATAAGAGGTTTTTCCTAGTATTGGTCGAATTAATATTCTATTTAGTATGTAAGTTGACGTATCAACGGCATTACACCAAAACTTTTGTGGAATAGTTTGTTCGTTAAGCATAGTCCTAGACATCTCTTGTAAGGTCCTATTCTTTCTTTCTACTACCCCATTTGATTGTGGAGTACGTGGAGCCGAGAAGTTATGAGTAATGCCTTGTGCATCACAATAAGCTCTGAATTGTACTTCATTATCAAATTCCCGACCATGATCCATTCTAATAGCTATTATAGAACTACCTAGTTGGTTTTGAATTTTCCTACTTAATATTTCAAATTTCTCAAAAGCTTCATTTTTAGTCTTTAGAAATCTAGTCCATGTATACCTAGAATAATCATCTACTACAACTAAGGTATATAGATTACCTCCATAGCTTTTAATTGCCGATGGACCAAATAAGTCCATATGTAATAATTCTAAACATATTTTAGTGGAAACCATATTTTTAGCTTTATGACTTGCATGAGCTTGCTTCCCAATTTTGCAAGCATTACAAAAATGTTTATCATATTTTAGCTTTGGTAAGTTTCTAACTAATTATTTAGATGACAACGATTGAATTAAACGCATATTTACGTGACCAAGTCTTCTATGCCATAAGGTAAAATTATTCGCTATCGTGGTGAGACATAATTTGTCTTGACACTTATTTCCTAGTTTCATTACGTATAAACCATTTTTCCTAATCCTATTTCCTATGATTTTGCCATCTTTAATTATTTCACTACCTTCTTCCGAGAATAAGACTTGACACTTGTTGTCACAAATTTGACCAACACTAAGTAAGTTAAATGCTAAGTTATCTACGTGTTCTACATTAGATATAGTAAGAGAGTCATTAGATATCGTACCTTTGCCTATGATCTTTTTGTTAGCCTCACTTTTTAGTGAAGCTGACGTCTTACACGTAAATTGGACTAGTCTTGGACACTGCGTATCACGCAGGGGTCATTTATGTTAACTAGGAATAGTTTGTTTTTGTTTCTAGTATAAATACCCCTCATGGCTCTCCATAAGGGGTGTTGGTGAATCATTTGTATTTTCATTTTCAAGCTAATATTACACAAGTTTTTTCTTCCAACCCTCTCTCTACATTCTCTCACTAAAATCATGTTATATCTTGTGTTCTTTGATCATCCCCGTCCCCCCGAATAAGGTGTTTTGATTCACGTTACAATTGGTATCAAGAGCTAACCGGGGGTGTTTTGTATTGTGTGTGTTTGTTGTCTTAAGATTCTGGCCTATTATAGCTTGTATGAGCTTATTTTGTGGGCTTATTTGTTCTTAAAAGTCAAGGTCTTATTTTTTAGGCAAAAAGGTTTAAGCTTTCTAGTGTCCCATCATCTTTAATGCATATCAAAAGGTAGCTTGAGCTTATTGGTCACTTTCTGCTAATTTTGAGTTTTTTGATAAGTTTTCTTTTGGGGTTTTCTCCTTAAAACTTATCAACAGATCTAGTGGCTTCTTTTTTTGGTTTATTTTGTCCTTCAGTTTATTTTTTAGGCTTATTCTTGGGGTCAAAAGCTTATTGGGTTGTTATTGCTTATTTTTAAAGCTAACAAGAAGAAGAGACACAGATCCAAAAATTTTGGATCTAGGTTTTGTTTGTTTGTGGACCACTGAAAGTGACGGGCAAGTTATACGCACTTGTTGGGTGATTTATACATAGGGCAAAGTATACATTCATAAGCTTAGGTGAATTATACGAAGCCCTTAGGGCAAATTATACAGTTTTGGTTGGACGATTTATACCACCCAAGTTGGGCGAATTATACGCCAAGCTTGGGCGAACTATACATCTACCTTAGGCGAAGTATACCTCAGCCTAGGTGAAGTATACAACCAACCCAACCCAAACCGAGTCAACTCGGTAATTACCCGGTCAACTCACTAAGTTAAGGTAAAAGAAAAGAAAACACATTACAGACTCATCATACTTAAACCCATAACAACAACAACTTAGTCTCACAACAAACCAAATCCAATCTTTATAACCACAACCCATCGTCTTAATCATTACAAACAAATTATTAAATCCAAAACCAACAATATCTAATCCTAAATCCCATCGTCACATTCCACATCTCCAAACTAATCCTATCTACCATCCATCATCAAGACTCGAAACATAGAAACATCAATGATCTCAGTTTCATTTTCTCATGTGTTTTAATTACGTCAAGAACACAAAATGAAAACTCTTCATAGATCGTTGAGGCATGGCTTCTTATTGTTTAATATTTTAAAATTTATAAATAATGAACAAAGACAAGAGTATCTTATCCCTTCTTTATTTTTCGGTTACTCAAGTCACTAAAACAATAAACAATCAATCGATACCTACCCAAGACCCCTTATAAAAGGATCTTGAAGACAATACTTCTTGGTTCTTGACACCTTGATGGTTCAATGGTGATGAACAATTAAGAAAAAGGGGAATTTGAAGCTTTGATGATATTGTGTGCTTATATGGTTGTATCTATTTGTTTTCTGGCGTAATAAGAATGAAGAGTTTTAGGTTTGACTACTTATGGAGATGTGAGGAGGGATTTTTTTTTTTATTTTTTCTTTTTTTTTTTTATTTTTTTTTTTTTTTTTTTTTTTTTTTTTTTTTTTTTTTTTTTTTTTTTTTTTTTTTTTTTTTTTTTTTTTTTTTTTTTTTTTTTTTTTTTTTTTTTTTTTTTTTGTTTTTTGTTTTTTTTTTTTTTTTTTTTTTTTTTTTTTTTTTTTTTTTTTTTTTTTTTTTTTTTTTTTTTGTTTTTTTTTTATTTTTATTTTTTTTTTTTTTTTTTTTTTTTTTTTTTTTTTTTTTTTTTTTTTTTTTTTTTTTTTTTTTTTTTTTTTTTTTTTTTTTTTTTTTTTTTTGTTTTTTTTTTTTTTTTTTTTTTTTTTTTTTTTTTTTTTTTTTTTTTTTTTTTTTTTTTTGTAATTATTTGTTTTCTGGCGTAATAAGAATGAAGAGTTTTAGGTTTGACTACTTATGGAGATGTGAGGAGGGAGATCTGTTAACACGTGGGAGAGAAGTACATTTGACTGCGAATGTATAAGATATAATTAGGGTTAGTGGAGTGATATTAGGGATTGTGAGGTGTTATCTAAATATGGATATGGACCGGGTATTATCCTTTGTTGAATCATATACTGACGTGGGCCTCATAGCGTCAATGTTGGCCTGGTGGGATTATTGCAGACCGGACTGTGACACAAAATCGTTGGGCCGGTTATAAGATAATGATTGAGCCATTTTTAACATATTATGTGGGCCGAGGTTTGTTGATCATCATGGGCTGTTAAATTGTATACGTTGGGCTGGGTCATAGTGACTTGGGCTAAAATTAGTTATGGTTTATATTAATTAGGCTGTTAAGTGGTGGTTATGCTAATGGATTGAGTCGGGTAGTAAAGCAATATCATGTCGGGTAATGTATAAAAAACCAGGTTTTATTACTTGGACGGGCCGTGCTTATGTTATATTTTTTAAGACCAATATACGTTAACACATCATCAAAAATCACGAACAACAACACAACAAACACAATACATTACACTAAAAACGATCCTTATCAAAATTCACCTTCATTCATAATGGCTAGTATTGAATTTTAATGACTACGGAGTTCTTGTCCGATGTTATTTATTTGGGATTGAAGTAATATTCCACGGGGAGTGTACTTATTTCGTCTTCGATTTTCTCTACAACGAAGATGACTTGTTCGGGCATATACGGTTTGTGATGAAGACTTGATGAATCTAGTTATACCTAATGTAAAGAGTTACATTATAGTACTCATGGGTTATAGCTATCACTTTAAGGAGTTACATTGTAGTACTCAGTGTCTTAAGTAGTTGAGGGGTTTTTCAAGAGGTGTTGTATTTTTTGTATACTTTGGTGCGGGTATATGGTACTTATAGATTTGCCTCTGCACCGTTCTTCGTCACACGGATAGTACAAGATTAAGTCATAAGTCAGGGATTTTACTTCATTCTCGAGTTTGTTATATCGGGTGGTCTCCATCAGTGGTCATCAGTATTAGCCAACAGAATAGATAAGGGGATTTAGATCAGGTTGATCAAGAGAGATTTGTAAAGAGAGTACTTTCTGACATCTTCTCATAGAGTATTGCTTATGCAATCACGGGTTATGATGCTAAGTAAGCAGTTCCAGTTGGCATATGATGTACACATGTGTAGGATGATTCCTTAGTTAGTCATCATCCTGGAGGGAGAAATGTGTACATCCGGTACTTAGTTGTTTTTTTATGTTACCATTTTGATGTTACAGTTTTGACTACATAGAGGGATAAATTGCGTACACTCGGGACTTAATTGAATTTGGTGTAGCAATTCATATCTGCACTTTCAAGGAGGGAGAAAAGTGCATTTTCGGGTCTTAATTGATTTTGGTGCTATAGTTTTCAACTTCGGAAAAGGGATAAAGTGTGTACTTCAGGTATTGAGCTGAATTCAAACAAGACTGGAATGCTTCCTAAGTGAGATGATGTTGATGATATCATCCTTTCCCACATAGTATCCTAAATGAGAAAGGAGGTCTTTGAGAAGACTAGTGCATTAATTCTCATCAGTCTTAGGGGTGTCTGTTTGGGAGGGAGCAAAAGAAGTTCAGAGCATAATTCATATCAAAGCCGAAGTATTCGGATAAGAGAACTTCAAGGATGACAAATGAGATGTAGATTCTGATAAACTTCGACATGACCAGAAGTGCAAGAAAATGAAGCTTTCTCAAGACATGCAGCTAATTTAGAAACTTCGTGATAACCAGAAGCGTATGAAGAAAGTTTTTGAAGTCATGTCAGGAAGTTATAAGCAAAAATCCAAACAAGACCGGGTTCGGTAGACAAAACTTCTATGTCATCCTCAGCATGTGTTCGTCTACAAGCTAAAGAAATAAAGTTGGTGTATTCAAGTAGATTAAGGTCATTGAAGACGATCTCAAGGAATACTAGACTTCATTCTTATTATTTTTCTTTATTTTTGCTTGTAGGGAACATTGTAACCAATTCACGTGTGACGCCATCTTAGAGGGAGATTGTTAGCCTCACTTTTTAATGAAGCTGGCGTCTTACACGTGAATTGGACTAGTCTTGGACACTGCGTATCACGCAGGGGTCATTTATGTTAACTAGGAATAGTTTGTTTTTGTTTCTAGTATAAATACCCCTCATAGCTCTCCATGAGGGGTGTTGGTGAATCATTTGTATTTTCATTTTCAAGCTAATATTACACAAGTTTTTTCTTCCAACCCTCTCTCTACTTTCTCGCACTAAAACCATGTTATATCTTGTGTTCTTTGATCATCCCCGTCCCCCTGAATAAGGTGTTTTGATTCACGTTACACTTTCCTTTTAAGTTACTTCCAAAAACAACATTACCTTCGTCGTATGCTATGTAGGTAGAGAATAAACTCTTGTTACCGGTCATATGTTTGGAGCAACCACTATCTTTGATCTATTCATCCGGTTCCAAGCTTGTTCTCAAGCATACCTATTTTAGTGTTGTACATCCCTTGCATTTGTTGTAATTGATTAGGATATTGAAATGGGATACAATTTCCCATATGTACAAAGCCTTGGCTTTGATGATTGTTCCAATTCATAGGATAGAAGTTTTGATGAATTGGTTCTCTAGAGTTTCTTCTAGGTTGAGGTGTTTGTTATCTAGACAAGGTTTTGACATAACCTATACCGCTTTTAAGTGATGGTTTTAAAGATGGTTTCTTTGACTCATCAATGCTATTATGTATTAGTTTCTAGTAATAACAAAATCCGATCTAGAGGACATAGGTGGACTAAAAACGTGTTCTGTCCCTTTTTCGCCATTGGTGCGACTCACGGATCCAGGTAAGGTGGATCCATGCACCTTTATGATGGATCCGTCCATCGCTTTTTCAGCGGACGATCCAACGAAACTCATAGTTTTAGTTCCGCTTGTTGACGCTTTACCACTATCAAATCCTAGACCTACTTTGCAACTAGATGACTTTTGATTGTTTAACATTTCTCTTAGTGAATTAGTGCTTTTATCAAATTTAACAAATTTAACTTGAGTTTCATTAAGTTTGGCGTTTTCCAATTTAAGTTCTTCACATGACTTACGCGCTATCTCAATTTCTTTACTTCTTTCAAGTTTCTTAATTTTCTCGTTTAATTCTAAAATTTCTTTTTCTAAAAGATCTCTTTTAGTTTTTAAAATTTTATTCTTGTTAATGATTTTTAAGCTAATTTCACATAAGCTATCGTATTCTATTTGCATACTATCTTTATCAAGATAAGATGCATTATCACTATAGTAGGAAGAGTTAAGAGTTACCTCATTTGACGATTGAGCCATGAGACAAGTTTCGTCATTAGTTTTGTCTTCGGTGTCATTTTCGCTATCGCTCCAAGAACCTCTAATGAAGGCCTTTTGATCTTTGTTGCGAGATGGTTTTGGACAATCGCCAATGAGATGATTTGGATCACCGTATCTAAAACATTTTCGGTCACACTTTCCTTTCTTCTAATCCCTTTGTCAGAATGACTTCTTTTCTTCTCTTGGTTGCCTAACAAATTTACCCTTTCTTCTAAAGAACCTTTCAAAGTTCCTTACGGCCATAGCATATTCTTCGTCATCGCTTCCGAATGTTGAAGTTTCATCATCACTAGACTTTTTCTTAGCTTTCAAGGCGATGGACTTAATTCTTTCCTTTTTTCCTCTATAAATTTCAGAATCTTTTTCCATGACCACTTCATGTACTTTTAGATTGCCGATAAGCTCGTCTAGAGCTAGTGATGACAAATCTTTCGATTCTTTAATCGCCGTGACCTTTGCTCTTCATTTAGGATGTAGAGCCCAACATAGTTCTTGCTAGAGAAACCTTCATCAAGAGCATTAAGACTAGTAATAATAGTGTTAAATTTAGCAAAACCGCTATCAATAGATTCTTTTTCAAGGATAGTAAATTGTTCATAATGTGTGATTAACAACGATTGCCAAATATCTTTAGCCGTTTTACACATAAAAATTCTTTCGTATTCCTTTTTAGGTAAAGCATTATAAAGAACCATTTTAGCTTCATTATTTTTAGCAAGTTTCTTTTTAAGATCATCATCTTGTTGTTCAAAATGAACTATTTCTAAAATTTAGGTTTTTTTGTTTCTAGCAACTGGCGGAAAATCACCATTCAAGATAATATGCTAAAGATCTAAATCTTTTGCTTTCACATAAGTTTCAAATCTATTTTTCCAATATATAAAATGATCACTTTCAAAAAGAGGTGGTCTTTGCATAGATTGCCCTTCTAGATATTTATCCGAATCCATAGATCGATTCAAGCTTTAATGTATAATATACGTTAAAGATCTTGGGTGACCTTGGCTTCTGATACCAATTGTGGAAACTAGAAGGGGGGTTGAATAGTTTTTACCGTTTTAAATTAAAGCTTAGATTATCGACTTATGTGAACTCAAGAGATATACACAAGTGTATATGATAGCGATGCAATAGATAAATAAGTAATCTATGAAATATGAACAAGTAAAGATAAGAAAGATCAAACCGATGACACAATAATTTATAGTGGTTCGGCTATGAAGCTCCTCTTCGCCCTACTCCACTCCCTAAGTACCCAACTTGAGAGTTATCTTCACTATGTAACCAAGCTCCCTTTAGGCGGAGAAAACTATACACGTCGCTTACACTTTTTCCGGTACTAAGCTAAATATCGAGTTCTACTTCGAGATAGAACCTATCATACACATATGATACACACAACACACAACACAAGATATACAAGATGAATGATTATCACAAACGTGATGACACAACTAAACTATTAACACTTGAAGCTTGACGTCTTCTTGAGTGTTCTTCACTAAAGAGTGGAATGAGTTGATCACTTATAGCGGATTATATAACAAGTATAATGATCAAAGAATATAAAAGATAAAAGATGTATGTGAAAAATATTTGTCAAGAGTTGTTTTAAAATGAAGACTTAAGGTTGCTATTTATAGGCAAACCTTTAAAATTCAAATGCTGTCCCAAACAGCTGGATGGTGCGACCCACGAACTCACCATCAGCTGGATTCGTGCCTTGTTACGGTGGATCCGTCCGAGGAGCTGAGATAACATTTGTCATTTTATGAATAACCCCAAATCTATACAAAATATTGTTTTGTACTTATTAAAACTAGTTTAATAGATTATTCTAGAATAAAATATTTCTTATCACTAATAAGGAAAGAATTTTCTAGATTTGGAAAGATTGTTTCTACTTATGGTTAATCTTATTTTGTCTTACATGACTAATATAACTAGCTTATAATTAATCATGTGTTAACTTAAATCATTTGATTAGAAAGGGTTTATGCAAATGATAATATTTGTCTTTGATCATTAACTATGTTTAATAATATCATATTCATACCTTAAGTGATTTGTCGTCGTCAAGTAAACTTTCGACTAAATAACTTGTTTATGTAAACTTTTACGTAGTATGACATTATATTTATTATTATCAAAACATGAAGATCATTAAATACAAATATCATTTTTGTGCGAATATTTGTATTAACATATATAGTGTTCGAGTATAAATTGTCATGAATTTTTCAATAAATTCAAAAAAATTCAAATTATGTACTCAACACCATATTATACCCTCATTAATTTAGGGTGATCATTAAAATGTCCCTAATAAGCATGCTAATCAGTAACATTATTCTACCCAAAAGTTTTTAATCAATTGATATCCAAAATATCAAACAATTTGACATTTTTGATAAGGGGAGAAAATGTGATAAATGTGATTAAAATATGCAATTAATAGACGCGATATTAAAAGACTTAAGTGCAATCTCCTCCCTGTTATGTGAAAAATGTTTTCAAATATCGAGGCACATATGAAGGGGGAGCATTAATGTTTTGATTTATATCACAAGTACCTTGATTGATTTTTCAAATGGTTTTTGATGGCTACAATAGAAATACCCAAAGACCGACCATGTGCTTATTTTTATGGAGATATAAGGCAGTTAAGGATAGGTATTCATTCCATGATCTAGCCAGAACCGAAGGGATCTACCCAGGGACATTCTAATAGTTAGATTAGAAGTCCTTAGGTATGATACATAAAAGGAGTAAACTAAGCATAGGAATAATGCCGACTAAGACAGAGCTAGCACTGGAACAAACCCAACAAGGTGTTAGTGATGAGGTCTTGGTAAGCATTGAAGGGGTTGAAGAATGGAAAATAAATGTAAGGATAAAGGTTCTAAAAAAAGAAGCCCTCCGTACACTTAAGCAGAAACCGGGTCAATACATATGCTATCAAAAACACTAAGATGTTGTCTGGTATTGAAGATAGTCATTATGGACCCAGTGATGCAATGCACAACCTTCCCTAGCCACTCAAGGTCTCTCAAAAGACTCTTGTTTTAGTTCTTACAGAGACAAACACGTTTCTATCGACTATCACATTCCGAGTTGGTTGACATTGAAAAAGGTGGCAGTCAGCTCCAGCCTCCAATTACTAAAACCAAAACGCACTATTGAGTCTAGAGCCAAAAGAGATCATTAATAAATCTCATTAGGACACAATTCCAATTATATCTATTTTTCATACAACGTGAACACAAATGATATACAAAGAGTCCTACGCATTATCCCTGTGATCTTGCCAGAAAATCAGAGTGATACTTCACAGTATTCACAATGACGATGGAAATCATACCAGTGCGAACATCAAACAAGCGATACGGTAGGTGACTTATGCGATCCTATATGAATCAAACTTGTGACAACTACATATCAATATCGGTTCAGTGTATGATTTAACGGATGAATTTGTAAAGATAAAACTTTTGGCGTGTTATAAAACTCTTTATTCATTAACACGTCAACTAATTTTCTCCAAAAAAAATTCAATCTTATGTCCATGGGCAGCCTTACAAGGGTATCTAGGCATAGGAAAGCTCAACACGAATTGATGACTCAATCTGTCAGATAGTAACTAACCAATTCACTCTTATTGTGTTGTTTGCTTTGAGACGTTTCGGTTTGAGAAGAAGATAAGTACGATGAATCTAATGCTTATGTATTAGAGGATTCAATACTACAAGCTAGAAATCTTGTCAATGAGATTCTTCTTAAATTGAATCTACCTTATCATAAGTCGGTCCTCACGGAACCAGAGGTTAATCCAACCAAATACGGTCGAATGACAAAGCCATATTCGTCCACAACTTTTATTGCTAACTGGTCTAATTGCATATACTCACAAAGGTGGAGGTACCTCATTCCAACAGAGTCGAATACATAGCCACATGCTCATACTCGATCAACAAATATAAAGACATGATGAAATCTCAAGTACATGTTACACAAGTCTTTCGCTACTCTTATACTCAACGTCTTCCTTAAAGTCATAAAGTGTTCAAGATGAAACATTCTAAGGGAGATTGTTTGATAGCTTTCAAGATAAAGGAAAGTATAAGCATGTTGTTCCAAAAGTCATAAGTCCACAAGAAGGCGAAAGATTACAAGATGATGAAGAGATGATGTTTAACTGATGGTCTCAAGAAGTTCAAGATCACAAGTTTATAAAGCATGCAGGAACAAGTTCCAAGATCACTACATCAAATTCACAAGATAAAGAACGATGAATCAAGTCTACGAGCAAGATTGAAGACATTCATAGAATGCTAAGTTTAAGACCTCCCTTAGGGGGAGACTGTTAGGAATCGATAAAAGTCTTGTCACTTCAATATTATAGTTAATAGCTTGTATTCGTTTGTTAAGTAAAATAGTTAGCTAACTGGGCCAAGCCCATGGGTTGGTCGGCCTTGCAAACAGTATAAATACCATCTCCATACCTTGGAAAAGGTGTTGGTTCATTTGGATAATATATATTTGTATATTTCTTTCTCTCTCTAAGTGTTCCAACCTCTATCTTTCTCTATCTAGATTTCTTGTTTAGTTTTTGTGATTTGATATCCTACGGTAAATACACATCTTCATCTTCAACCCAATTCATCTTCTTACAAATCAAGACCACTATATGATTTTATGTAGTTTTGATACGTGTATAGGTGTTTTCTAGCATTTGAGAAAGAGGTGATGGTGGTCGTGGACTTTAAGGTGTGTGTTATTGTGTATTAAAGATGAGGTTGAGTTTTGAAGATAGGTAAAAATTTAGGGTCCGCTTGGTATGCGCCTTTATGATTTGGTTTTAAAAGCTAATGACACAAAATTTGTTTGGTTGTCTTTTTGGGTTAGAAATTAAGAACCGTTACCAAAAATTTACACTGTTTGAAATCCTTAAATGATGAACAAGTTTAAGCAAAAATGTGTGTTTATGTTTATTTATATCCACGTATCTCTTTTCACTCTTCAATAAATTAAAGAATCTAATAGCAAAAATCAATTATAAAACTATAAAATAATTATTTATCATTTAATAATATATTTTCTCTCACTTTTTATTTTTCTCTAAACCAAAATCAAATACAAACCAAACGAACCCTTGGGTCTAAAATCAAGTTAATAAAACTGATAGTCTATGTGGCTGGGTAAATCTTTAAAATTTCCACGTGGAAATTAGTTTTTTACCGCCAAGACATATTATTCATATTAACACATTATCAAAACTAACATTTATTACAGTGGTTCACCTCGCGAATGCTACAGTAGTTATTTTTTATTTTAAAATTAATAATATTATAAGCCTAATGAACAGTAACACAATTTTATAAGCCTGATGAACAGTAATTCGTATACACCGATGTATTTTCTAATCCAAAACTCCCTTGTCTCGTTCCATCTCATAATCCACGGCCTATTTTTTACGCAAACCTACTTCCACCCCCTCCCATTGAATAAACACATAGTAAACTCCACTAGGGGTGTGCATGAAACCGAAAAACCGAACCTAAACCGAAAAAAACCGAAGAATCGAAACCTAAAAAATCGAAACCGATTGAAAAACCGATGGTTCGGTTTTCGGATTTTGGAAAAACCACCAAAGTTTTCTGGTTCGGTGTTTGGTTTAAATCAATAAAATCAAACAATATCGACCCGAACCAATCTTTATAAAATGGAACCAACATAATGTTTGTATGATCGAACTAAGTGTGACCGATGAATATGCTCCGCTAGATTAAGCTAATAACATGTCGAGTAAAACACTCTAGATTTCTATAATACTTCTTGTACATGCCATTTATGACACAATAATCAGTTCTCTTCTCTCTATGATATTTTTTAGTTTAATAGGTTTTTATCGTTGTTTGTGTTTGCTTTATAACACATAAAAAAAAATTTAAAATATTTTTATAAGGGTTATATCATGGTCCATTTGTTTCTTATTATCATTGTTGATTCTTTGGTTTTTCTTATTTGGATAGTTTTCTTCTTCTTAAAGCTTTGAATTGTTGGAGACTTATGGGTATATTCCACATCGACTTGCCAAAAGCAACGCTCGCAACGATTATGGTAAAGATACCGAAAACCGAAAATAAACCGACAACCAAAAAACCAAACCGACACAAAACCGAAACCGAATGGTTTCTAAAAATCAAAAACCAAAATTTTTCGGTTCGGTTTCGGTTTTATACAAAAGCTGAACCAAACCGAATCATGCTCACCCCTAAACTCCGCAACCACTATAAAACTCCGGCTACCAATCCGCCGTTTGATCCCTCATTTGCTTCGAAGGTGCTTAGTCATCTCTTAAGCATCCCATGTGTCCTGTTAACAGATCCAGCATATGCCAAACAAAAAAACGCACACCAAACCCATCTCCCTTTCATTTTCCGACCACCGGCAGCGCACCCGAATCATCCGGCGATAGACATCTGTTAACAGGATGTTAAGCTTTCAGTTTAAATTAAAGGTACATCGTTAATTATTCTTAGTTTTGTCACAAAGATAGTTTTGAGTTTATTTTAAATAGCTAAACCTTAAATGGTTGTGTTCGTGTCATGAACGAGGTTGGTTCCATTTGGTCTCGGCTATACTTTTAGTAGAATACTGTATCAGGTATGTTTTCAAAAAGTTATTTAATGAATTGTTGTTAACTATTTTGATTATTAAAAGATGAACATGAGTTGCTAATTGATTACATTCATCAATTATCCAATATAATGTGATTGAATCATCATATCAGTAGCAATGTTCATTTTAGTTTTATTCTTCCATTTTTTTTAGTTTACAGATATGGGCCAAATTATTGTGACGATTTAAGCATCTAGTAAACGTCGTTTTTGATTTTCAGGTATATTTACATAAGATTGAAAGGAAATATAGTTTTGAGGGGTATTTTGGACATTTTTCTTATGGAATGTTTGGGTAAAAGCATATGCATTTGCAGAAAACCCCAAAGAGAGGATAAGTTATATCACCTATCCCCGCCAAAAAACATCTAGGTACCATCCCCCCCCCAAAAAAGCTTATCTGGTTTTCGCAAATAAAAACTTTTATATAGCTTTTGTAAATGGTACCAAGTTACAGGCCTCTTTTGTTGCATACACAGAATTAAACTTAAAAGTGTACATTCAGGATATAGGTGAGCACATCTGCAAATGTGTCTATTTGATTAACATGACAAAAAGAAAATGCAATAGGGGGACCGATTGGCTTCTCAACCTATTCATAGTATATATAAATTGATAGAAATAAAATGGTAGTTACATTTACATGATTTCCAATAGTAGTAAGTGACAACTTAATTTACGTGTTATTGATGTAGGACTAGCCGATTAGGTATCCCTATTTACTCAGATGATTGCATTTGGAGATCTAAGTATAATCTAACTATATACAAGTTAAAAAAAACAAATGATTTCATAAAAGGCATCTCCTCCTAGAATGCCATTTGGTGAGAGTGAGACACAATCCTTCACTTCGCATAATATTTGGCATGTATCAGTTCACTATTAGAATTTCATAAAGCATCTAAAAATGTTTTTTGTTTTTTTCTATGCTTTTAGGATTAGCTTATTTTCGTTATTTGAACAACTTGGAAACAGGGTTTTGGATGATCTAAGTGCTTCACGAGGCGTGGTCAATTTTAGGTGGAAATACAGTCTGACATCAACTGACTTGCCACGATTCCTTAAGAAGTTGTGCAGCGGGTAGCATTCAGGAAAACAAACATGCTTTCAGGCTTATCAAAGGCTTGCTGAAGCGATAAACCCGTTAGCTACTTCAATATTTATATCCAAAATTGTACACCTTCATTAATGGATGCAACTGGGGGCCCTTGCCAGTTATTCTTTGTGGAAAACTACCTGAATTTGGCGCAAATTCAGGCTGTAGTAAACATCAACTCAGCCTATCGTGTTCACCTTGCAGGTTAACCTCCTATTCAAATCCCTTCATTCCCTTTAATTAATGAATAATGTATGTGTGAGCTTTTCTACTATATGGGGATTAGTTTTACAAGTTTAACATATAAATTCAGATTCCAAAAGTCGTCTGAAATATGAATGCAATCAAAAAAAGAATCTACCTCTAAAAAAGTGGAAACAACGGAAAAAATCGAAACGATAAAGGTGTTGCAGCAGGGTATCAACCATGGATAGCATCCCATGAGGTTATCAACCAAAATTGTTGGACCAGGCAAAAATAAAGAAGCTACCTCTAAAAAAGTGGAAAAAAGGGGAAAAACTGAAACGATAAAGGTGTTGCAGCAGGGTATCAACCATGGATGGCATCCCATCAGAGTATCAACCAAAATTGTTGGACCAGGCAGAAATATACGTGCAAGCAGCTGGCAATTGTTGTGCAAATGTATGTAGAAAGTGTACATGCATCTCCTGCATTAATATCTTATCAAAGATGAAAGATCAATGTTTTCATTGATCTTTTACAGCCATTAGGTAGTATTAATATTGCTTTTAGCAAAAAGTATAAGAATGTTTTTTGTTTTGTAAAATTCTCATATGATTATTTAAGGCGTGTGTATTATTGTTAAAGTAAAACAATAAGTGTTTCATTAAATTTAACTTAGCTTTGATGATTATGGTATTATTCAAAAGTATGCTTCAAGTATGTTGAGACATTTCAATTAAAGACGTCTCGCTAATGCAATGGCTTTGTCCTACATAGCCAACTGATTTCTTGGGTTTAGGCACTTAATTCTCTCTAGATTTTATATGTAGAAAGTTACCAAGAATGGCAGAGGCATATAGACCCTTTCCACATTTTCGTTAATATTTAAAGCTTAAATGTTGTTTCATTAATAGCAAAATTCTAATGGTAGCAAAACGTGTTGGTTTACAAAGAGGAACTTTTTTTAGGATGTCAAATAGAGAATGTCTTGAGCATACATGTTAGTTTACAAAGGAACCTTTTTTATGAGGTGAAATAAAAGAGAATGTCGTGACAGTGAAATTGAAATGACATAAAATACGTGGATTCGATTCTTTCATCTCAACTATGTATCAAATAGAAAGATACAAAACGCGCCGCAACGAACCGTGGGTATTCAAAACTTGTTAAAAAACATAACCCATTTAATTATTAGTAGTGTATTCATATTTATATAAGATATTAGATTTCATAAATAGTTGTTGAAAAGTGTTGCTAGAATAGGTTTAGTTTTCATTATATTGAACTAATAAACAAGACAAAAAGGTGAAAACTCAATTACAGTTTGTGCATATGTGTGTAAGATTAGCGTCTAGATTAGGTTCCGTTTTCATTAATGATGATGA
>BQNB010134197.1:0-12820 GCA_026074375.1 Tanacetum coccineum | reverse complement strand
CTCAAAAACCCCTATATTATTGTTTTGTAATCTAGCTCCTTGCTAGTTTTTGTTTCTAATAAAATCGTCGTTCCAAAAAATATAATATTTGAAATAAGATATAAATATTTCATATTTTGTGCCGCCTTTAGCCAAGCTTTAAAAACGCAAAGGCTTCGTCTTATCTACTAAATCTTAGCCGCTAAATCGTAAGGCTTGATCATGACGTCACGCCACGTCTCACAATATTTACAACATTGTGTTTTAATAATAGCAACCATTAAAATAACAAGTTATAAAGCACTTGAGACTAGTACAGTTACAGTATATGTTGTGTTCTAGAAAAGTGGATTATAACAAGGAGACAGGCTGGGTAGGTTTGCAACTTGCAAGTTGGTTAATTTTGTCTTTACCTCAAACGCTTGCCGTACCGCGTGTGATTGTGTTAGTTTCGTGTCCACGTTGTTCACCTTTTAAGATTAGGATATTATACTATACTTGCACATGATATTTTGTTTTGATACGATTCCCTTTTTAGTTTTTACTATCGGCCAGTGCCTTTTTTAGTGATGCAATTTCGATCTTTGATTTTAACGAGTGTCTTTTTTAGCGAGTATCCTTTTCACTTTCACTTTCGTCGGCTTGGTTAGTGTCCGTTCTAATGAAATGGTTAAGGATATAGAAGTTCATTTCGATATGATTAGGAGATAGAAAACGGTTTTTGAGCGCTTACAAAGACCAGATGCTCAAGATTTTTTACTTGTTATCCTTATAAACAAGCTAGGTCAACATATGTCGCTGATGGACTATTTTATTATCCTTAAGTATCACCTCATGATTTTATTATTTTCAGTTGATACTATATGTCTAGTTTATCGCAAAGCATGTTTTGATTCCTTTGGAAAACATGCAGTCCATTTTAAAGAGCTTCCAAGCTTTAAGTACCGACACAATAATAATGCTTAAAAACGTTATTTATATATTTCGACTCCTTTACATTTTGAAAATGACAAAATATAAGAACGTCTACGATAAAAATAAATGTTTACGTGTTATTAATCGTAAATTTCCATTTCGACGTAAATCACTTAAGGTGTGAATAAACATATCATTAAACATGATTTTTTTTTTGAACGACAACTTTATTAGAACAAAACACTAGCAAGGAGCTAGAGACAAAATTACAAAGAAATCAAATAGGGATGTTGCAACCAACTAACCCAACTAAAGTTACTTTTACATATAGAACGACACCATGTGAAAGAACGCGACACTATATCATCAAAAAGAACATCTTTGCGGGGGACGAGAGACGAGAAGATGACCTGATTTCGAAACCTCCAAATACTCCACCATGTTATGTAGAAAACTCTTTCAAGCAAATCTTTAACTTTATGACTTAATCTGATAGCATTGAACCAATGAAGCCAATTGGAATACGAATCAATCGACGCCCATGCTATATTCCACCACCGGCAGACAAGCCTAACGATGTCCGTGACCAAACTACATCGAAAAAACAAATGCGCTAAGTCTTCATCTTCTGAGTGGCAAATAGGACATGAAGGATCCGAAACCAAAACACCACGATGTTGCAGGTTTACACGAGTTGGTAAACGATTCAGATGGACCTTCCAAGCGAAGACATTAAGTTTTATCGGCACATACTTAATCCATCTTGTAGCGATAGGGGCTTTTGGAAGAAAAACATCATCAAGAAGATTTCGCACGTCTTTGACACAAAAGACACCTTCCCCATTTAAATCCCAAACCCACCTATCCTCCAACGAAGACAAAATCGTCCCTTCTATGTACTCTTGTAGGAGAGATAATTGCGAACTTTCAGACCCACCTCTAACTGGACGACGAAGAGACGAAGTAACAGAAGACAGTTTCACAGCCACCGAACTATCTTTATTAGTTTCCAAAGCAAAAATGCGAGGAAACAAAACACACAAGGGATTATCGCCGATCCAAACCTCCTTCCAGAAATTAGTGCGCAACCCATTACCCACATGGATGCGACAATGGGATACCAAATCTACTCCTCGATCTTTAAGCGAATGAATTTCCCGAATAATGGAGAGCCAAGTCGAATACCGAAATGGGGATGAGGAAGGTAACTTGGAACCATGCATAGACAAGATCAAACGACACCACAGGGAATTGTCCCGAGAAATAAATCTCCAAACCCACTTGAAAAGGAGCGCCCTATTTAAAGCATACAAACTAGAGATACCTAACCCACCATTTTTCTTGGACGCGAGAGTCGTGGTCCATTTAATCCATGCTATTTTCCTCTCATTACATTGAGAACCATTAAAGAAGTTCCTTCGCAAGGACTCCATCGAATGAAGCACAGATTTGGGGGCTTTATAAATGGACAGATTATAGATAGGTGTCGACCCTAGAACCGATTTAAGGAGGGTAAGCCTCCCTCCTACCGAGAGGGTTTTGAGTTTCCAGTTGGAGAGCCGAGCCTTAAGCTTTCCTATGGTATCCTCCCAAGCCTGAGAAGTGGCACAAATACCACCAACCATCACCCCTAAATATTTAAACGGGGTTTTCATAGTCAAGCAACCTAGGTTCACAGCCGCATCTTTGACATACTCAGAACGAACCCCAACTCCAAGCAGATTACTCTTTTTAAGGTTGATCGAAAGACCAGACAATAAGGAAAAGCAATGGAGAATATTGGTAATACCAGAAAGGTTGGAAGGTGACCACTCGCCTATAAAGACCACATCGTCCGCATAAAAAAGGTGAGAAAGATTTAGAGTTGAATCAATTTTGATGCCCTTAAAAATCCCCGCCTCAATGGCCCTAGAAACCGAAAGGTGGAGGGACTCCATGACTAATAAAAAGAGATAAGGCGCTAAGGGGTCTCCTTGCTTCAAACCGCAATAAAATTGGAATTCGGACGAAGGGCTACCATTGAGCAGAACCGAAGCCATACCAGAATGAAGACAACCACGAATCCACGAGCACCATTTAGGACCAAAACCAAAAGCAGTAAGCACATCTTCTAGAAAATCCCACCTTATAGAGTCGTAAGCCTTAGCAAAGTCGACTTTAAACACCATAGCTTGTTGTTTCTTATGCTTACACCAGGAAAGAAGTTCATTAATGATAAAGGGGCCATCCAAAATCTGCCTATTGGGAAGAAACGCCGTTTGAACATCCGATATAAGCCCAGGAATGACCGACGAAAGCCGATTGGCTAAGATTTTAGTAACAACCTTATAAAGACTCCCAATCAAGCTAATAGGACGATAATCGTTAACGAACTTAGGATCTTGATTTTTCGGGATGAGAGCAATGAACGAAGAGTTGCATCCTCTAGAAAAAGAGCTATGTTCGAAAAACCATTCCACCGCCTCATAAAAATCAGAACCTACGGTATCCCAGAATTTGCGAAAAAATTCAAACGAGAACCCATCAGGGCCCGGCGATTTGTTCTCACCACAGCCCCACACCGCATTACGCACTTCGTCTCTGGAAACCGGGCTCTCCAAAGTGGCCATCTGATCAGGTTGCAACTTATTAGGAAAAGTATAATTAAGTTTATACCTAGTGTCGACTGGAGCTCGAAACCGATTAGCAAAGTGAAGACGGAATTCTTCTTTAACACGACATGGGTCGTCCACCCAATCACCATCCACCATAACACCTTTAATGGCCAAATTCGCACGTTTACGATTGATGATTCCATGAAAGAACTTAGAATTTTCATCGCCCTCGATAGCCCACTGAATCTTAGCCTTTTGCATATAATCACGTGCATTAGCAGAATTTATATCGTGCAAGTTTTTCAAAATCTCTAACCGTCTCTGGAGAATGACTTCGTTTGTACCCCCTTGATCTAACTCTTTGTCAATATCTCGCAGATTAGAACGAAGCTCCTCGAGGTGACCAGATTGCTTTTTGCGATAATCATTAACCCATAACCGAATTTTCTTTTTAAGGATTTGCAATTTCTTCTTAAAACGAACCATCTTATTTCTATCATCAATATCAATGTTATTCCACGTTTCCAAAACCATTTTATCGAAATCTTGAAAATTGAGCCAAGAGTGATAGACCCGAAAAGGAGAAGGCCCATAATCAAAAATCACTTCCCTAAGTAGGATAGGGCGATGATCCGAGAGATGTCTATCAAGGCAAATTCCCGATAGATGAGGAAATACCGAGAGTAAGCCATCCGAAACTAAAAAACGATCTAATTTACTCATTTTCTTGGCCGATTGAAGAGACCAAGTAAATGAGTAACCTTCCAACTGAATTTCGATTAGCCCCGAGTTAGAAATAAAACAATTGAATTCATTGGCACTTTGAGCATTAAACTCCGAACCGAAACGATCCTCCACACATCTAACTTCATTGAAATCCCCCATGACCATATAATGCCCATCCCAACAGCCAATGAGATTCGAAATGTAATTCCATAGAATACGCTTACTAGCGGAGGATTGAGGAGCATAAATAGATATCATAAGTAACTTCACCTTCTTGGAGACCCATGAACCATAAAGCGCAATAAAGTTATCCGAGATGATGTGATTTTCTTTACAAAAAACGCTTGGATCCCAAACGCATAAAATGCCACCCGAATTACCGACGGATTCACTAATAGTACAATCGAACTTAGAATTACCCCATAACGATTTGATGTCCATATCAGAAATATGATCTGACTTCATTTCTTGAATAGAAAGAAAATTCACCTTGTGTTTGTTGTTTAACTCCTTGATCCAATCCTTTTTGGCCTTGGATCCTAGGCCTTGAACAGACACGACCTACACTTAGGTGAGTTTAAAGTCACGCGTGACTTGTCATCCCGGTCTCAAAAGTCACTTTTTATTTATGCAGTAGCTTGGTGACTTTGGTTGTATTTTCGGGTGCTTATGGTGAGTAACTCACCTAGTGTGAGTTTCATTTTTGTAGGCCAGCTTATTTTTATTAAGTGTGTTTTAATTGGTTGTGAGTGTGTGTGGCTGTTTAGTGGAGTATATTTTATATAAAATGGATATTTTAATGAAAGGTGAGTTTTAGTGATAAGGTGAGTTCTTATTACGGTTGAAAGGTGGGTTTTATTTGGAGAGAAAAAGCTAATGTGGCGTTGATGTGTCAGGTGGGTTTACCACCACCACTCCATCCAGCCTAAGAACTTTCAAAAGCATATATGCACACCTTCAATAATTGTATTTCTGCACATATGTTCTAAAAAGAACAAATATGTTTTTTAAAAAAATATATTTGTTCTAAAAAATTTGATGAGAAATTAGAAATACATTTTTTTTTCTTTGAAGGTGTGCATGTATATTCTTATAAGGCGTGCAATGACAGTATTGCGGCCGAGTGTAAGGTTTTTGTGAAAGAAGAGGAAGCGTTCATGATGATACAGAAGAATATGGGTGGATTCTTACGATTATTGACGGCGTGCATGTATTTTCTTAATTTTAAAAGAGATTCTCGCACTTAAAATGGTGCTGATATTGATCATCGTTTATTGGCTACTCCGTGTTTACAAAACTATTGCGCTAGTGTTAATCAAAAGAAAGAAGAGTTATATAGCTATATAAAGAGAAAACATGACTAACACCTGAAAAATACATTCAAGTTATATTTTCACTTTAGGAAAGGGTTCAAACATGTAAAGACATGCATTATACATAAAAATTGTTGGAATTAGTAGACATAAAGATCATATTAACTATTAATAATACGGGTACGCAGCGGAATAATAACACTTATGATCTTCACATAGTTATTTAAATTAACATAACAAGAAAGTAAAAGAACTGTGTACCTTTTTACAATTCTTCAATCAAGAAAACAATAAAGATCAAAGTATGATCTCTCTACGGATTTGTACACAATACATTCTTAGCAATAGAGTATGCTAGTACTAATAGTATTAAACAATCACCTTTGGAAAACCTTGAATCAAATCAACACAAGAAACAAAGTTTATTGTTTCCTAGTCGTCGAACCAAAGCGGACGAACACCCCTTGTAAGGGTTCGGCTGATCGCACACCAAAAGAGAGGGAAGAGAGATATAGGGATTTTAGGTTTCTTAGGATTTTTTTTACCTAATGAATTCCCAATCTCTTTATATAACCTCTCATTACTTGGTCAACAAGAAAAATCCCACCTCCTTGGGTTTGGTATTCGACCGACTAGAGCCAAAGGGAAGGGGCAAAGCCCACTTTCCTTTTTTCTGATTTTTATTTAAAGTCCTTATTGTTTAACATTTAATTAATTATATCCCAATATATTTAATTAACTATTACCAACGAATTACGTGTGTATCTCCATAGGCTCAAACCGAGACCAGACATATATTATTTATATGTACATTCCTTCAAAAATGTACTTGCGTATAATAAAAGTCATTAGGTTGTTAATCCCTAAGTACCCAAATGATTTAAACATCCTAGCTAGAAATAATTGAAACTACTTAAACTTTAATTTCTAGCTCCTGCTGCATAATTTGACTACATATATAACTAACGGTTGTTAGATTTGCCTACTTTGTGGATTAATATTTAATTTTTGGAAAGCTGATAAGCGTCTATTTCCAACTACTCTGCAAGTTGGAATGGACAATTTACTTGCCTTGCTATACGTAGATGGTGGACATATCTAGTAAACTCCATAAAGTTTATATATAGTAGCAATGACATCTATAGACACGGTTTGAAGTCCACTTGCAGAGATAATCTTTGGATCGGCGGGAACATGTCCTCTTGTCAAGCCGAAGAAACCTCTTCATCCGACGAGACATAGCACTAAGATGCTTTAAGAGAGATTACATCACTAATTGCCACACGTTACTAATAAAACTATCGTTGTCACTTTAAAACATCACTAACTAATTGCTGTTAACACAATTCAACAATATTCTCACCTAATTAGTTAACGACTTTTCTGACTGTTTGATCCCCATCCAACACATCCAATCAAAGACAGGATATGAACGGTGGAGATAGACATAACTTTATTTTAATTGCATTTTCTAGCTTTTACCCATGGATACCAAATAACTTGACTCAAATTGGCACAATTTTCATACATGTGCTAAATTAACCTCTAGTAAAGTTCTAAACTTTTGTGACAAAATAGTGGAGTGCTAGTCAAAATGTCAAATTAATCAATTTGGTTACAACCTAGATCTTATTTATACTTATTCTGATATCATTGTATAGTATAACTTGTACGGACATATTTTATATGTTAATTAAGTAAGATATCAGATCTTTTATATAATAAAAGTATGGATAAGGATCCTCTAAAGTTCATTTGAACTTTAGAGGTAAAGTTCACTCACATAGATAATATCGAGGCTTACTGCGAGACCCGGTTTTCTTTATCCTTGTGAGAGAACTTTACCTCTAAAGTTCAAATGAAAGAGAATCCTTATCCTAAAAGTATTACATCATTTCAGATTTATTTTGCCAAAATAATCTTATTCGGAAAAATTTTTGGACAATCATATTGCTTGATTTTGACATGAGGCAAAATCGTGCAATGTGATTGGTCAATAAAAAGTCAAAATTGAATTGATTTTGGTCAAACTTTAATAAATTTGGTAAAGAAAATAAACACATAAAAAAATATATGTCAAGTTTGTGAAAACAAAAAATTATAAACATATGAGGTAATTAATAAAATGTTATTAGTTGAAGTTTAAATAAATTATATGAAATGTTGGGTTTGTTTGGTGTGGGTTTGGTTGAGGTTTTAGAGGTGTTGGGGATTTGGTGTGGTTTGTATGTGTGGTTTTGTTTATTTGTAAAGTATTTGGTGTTAGAGCGAGTAGGGTGTGGTGTTTTTTGTATCAGTGTGTTAGATAGTGTGTTTAAAATAATATATTTTATGGTGGTGTTTTTTTGACTTCTTGTTGTATGGATCTGGTTGTGTAATTTAAAATGAATGCTCTTTTATTTTTCCTTTTTGTAAAAAATAGGGTTTCTATTTTAACACAGTTGTAAAAGCGAGCATAGAATTAGCTAATTAAAAAGTCAAAATATAATGCGCATTGTTGGTCAATTCTTTTAAATTGTCGTTTAACTATTTGTGTTCAATTTTGTAAATAAAAATTAATAAACCAAATAAAGTGAATTGTGCTTTTAAAAACTACTCATAATCTACTCTTTTATTTAGTTCTTAATTAATCTATTTTATGTTTAAGTCACGTGCATGTATAGACATTAACACTAGTATATATAAACATGAATATGTTTAATGGATAATCCAATCCTAACAAAATCTACACGTTTCGACCTCAAGCCACCAATTTTGGCAATTTGTGAAAAAATTTCATTTGCATTCTAATGCAAAAACGGTTTAACAAATCGAAAGATCAAAAGTTATAACCATATAAATTACATCACGTTTCATCCTTTTTGTCGACTGAATCGACAAATTAAAGTCAAGACTGAGAGAGTCTAGTAATTCGAAGTTTTTCTTTAATTGGAGGTGATTAGTACAACGCGCAAATGACTAGCTGTTTTAATACCTTGCTCTAAGTCACAAGAAGAAAAGGGATGAATCCTAAAACTAATACGTGTTCGTGGTGTGGAATCAATCTTCGTTATTCTTAAACCATTGTTTGATTGGAATATGTCATTTAGATTTTTGAAAAAAGTGTAAAAGGAAAGAGTATTATGATTTCCAAGGAATTAAAAAAAGTTGTTAATTTTGTTTAAATGACATTTTGTGTTACAAATAAAACACATGCAAAATTTTTTATTTTAAAGGATAAAAAAGACTATTGAGTTGGTAAATGGTCAACTGGTTCAGTTAGATTGTACTTAATTAATACTCATCTGTTGCATGTAAATCTTGCAAAACGGAAGAGTAGTAGACTGTGATAGACAAACAAGCATTGATTAAATTGGTGTAGAGGTCATTGGTGCACCAACTTAAGTTGAACAACAATTTGGTCCTGTAATCCATGTATCTATCTCACTATCACTACTTAACAAACCAAGAACCTACTTTAACTACCTCAAGAAACAAGCTCATTCTCCTCTATATATAAATAAATCAACCATCATTCATATTCTCACAACTCATCTTCGCAAACATCCATCGTGTCACATGGCTTGCTTAGACCTACGCGTTGTTAGCACCACCTTCATTGAGTCTTGTTGATCTTTTCAAGCTTTGGATCAGTTCACTACTGCCTTAAGGTTTATGTTGTTTCAGAAACACTCATAAAAGTATAAAATAGTTCGTAACTTCATATGCAAGTTCTGACTTTGGTGTGTTTCTATAGGGAAGAGTACACTTTTGAATCATCTTTTTAAGACAAACTTCAGGGAAATGCATTCTGAAGATGGAAGGTGTGTTATCAGTTGCTATTTTAATTTTGTTTTATGTGAATACATTTTTGTCATTTTTCAGTTCTTGTCATCAGATATCAGACCACCGGAGGTATCTATATAGCAAGATGCGTTGGTACTGAACCTCGCAAAATTGTAATTGATCTTGAGGGTACTGATGGAAGTGAATGAGGAGAGGTTACTAAAATAAGAAATTTCCTTTAAGATGCGATTGCATCATTATTCCTTGCTCTCATTTACAAGATTCTATTATTTGTCCAGGATGTTACCGCATTCGAGAAACAAAGTGAGACCTAAAGGTAAACAATAGTATTTTGTTTATGGTTTATAATCTATGTTAGTCAATTTCTGTATTCCGTTATATTCCTTGATTTGTGGTTGTAACACGGCAAGCCAAAATTTGCAGATAAAAAACGATGCCAAACATGGATTTTATATTGAGAATCTAAGTAAGGAGTATGTGACAGGCTAATTAAATGTGGCAAATCGATTAGTTAACGTTGATTTGGGTCGTTTTGCTTTCCAAATGGGTCAAATTTCAATACTTGCCTAAAAAAATTACGGGTCAAATGGGTCATAAGTCACTTAAAGTGTTTTCAAATGATTAAAACCCCCCTAAATCATAATTTGAAAAACTAAAGATTGTTATTTTAACAAAACCAAAATGGACAAAAAGGTATTGATGGGTTCAAACCAAATTTAACCCATATTAATGAAAGTCAGCCATTCTGACCCAAACCCGTTGTTGAACTATTTGGTCAACTCCAAAAGAAGCATACTTCTTTTGAGATTAAGGCACTTGTCTTAGTAAATGATGCGGTTGATAATCAGGTGAATGATGGGACATAAATCCTATCGATGTCATTAAGGAAGCCACAAGAACATGTGGAGCTCCAAATGTTTCAGATGCGTATACAATTAACGGTCAACTTGGTGACCTCTATAAGTGCTCAAGCAAAGGTTTGTTACTATAAAACTAAGAAATAAGCTAATAACATAGAGTAATGGATCTTTAAACTGATCACCTGTTTTTAAAAATGTAGATGCCGTCAAAGTACGAGTGAAGTCAGGATAAACACATCTTCTTCGAGTAATAAATGGAGCATTGAATCACCCGCTTTTTTCAGGATTACGAAACACAAATTTACTCTTTTCAAAGGTTGTTAGACACTTTGCATATAAAGTCCTTAAAGACGCTAATATATGAGCTACTCTTTGTGTAACATCTTTACATATGTAAAGACGCCGTCACACATCTCAGTCATTCATGCGGGACCAGGTCAAACCACTGACGTTCTCATAAAAGGTGACCAAACACCGGGTCGATACTATATAGCTGCACGTGCTTATGCAAGTGCTCCAAATGCACCATTCGACAACACCACCACCACCGCTATTTTGGAATACAAGGCCGCTAAAAACACGTCTTCAAAGCCAATTATGCCAACTCTCCCAGCTTTCAATGACACAAAAACCGTCACTGCTTTTACCACAAAATTCAGAAGCTTGGGAAAACCTGAAGTTCCTAAAAAGATCGATGAACATCTCCACATCACAGTGGGCCTTGGAATCAATAAATGTCCACCAAATTTCAAGGCTAGTCAATGTCAGGCACCAAACAGGACCCGCTTCACAGCGAGTATGAACAATGTATCTTTTGTGCTACCCTCAAACTTCTCACTGCTACAAGCACACCACCACAGGCTTTCCGGTGTATTCACCACTGATTTCCCTTCAAAGCCTCCGGTGAAATTTGATTACACTGGTAACGTAAGCAGGTCTCTTTGGCAACCTATTAGTGGGACAAAGGTTTATACGTTGAAATATGGATCACATGTGGAGATTGTCTTGCAAAACACAAATGTTTTCACATCAGAGAACCACCCGATCCATCTCCATGGATATGATTTCTATGTAATGGCTGAAGGATTCGGAAACTTTAACCCTAAAACCGACACTGCTAAATTTAACCTAGTAGATCCACCTCAAAGAAATACAGTCGGATTACCACCCAACGGGTGGGCAGTCATTAGATTTGTCGCAGATAATCCAGGTAATATTCGAGACACACACATTTCAACATTTTTCCATATACAGTAAATGTCGCTAAGTATTGCTAAAAAATTTCAGGTACTTGGATGATGCATTGTCACCTGGACGTCCACATAGGATGGGGACTGGCCATGGTGTTTCTAGTCGAAAACGGGGTGGGACATCTGGAGAAACTAGAGCAACCACCAAAAGACATGCCAGTTTGTTAATACATCAATAACAAATTCATAAATTCCTCAAATAGGAAGTTAGTAGTTATCTAGAATTATACTTGAGATTTTAATGTTGTTTCCTCCCAAATGGCGGATTAATCAATTTTTTTGTTGTATATTTAGTCTTTCCAATTGCTTATTAGAGGAAATTCATATTAAATAAAACTTCCATTATTTTCATTGTTTCGAAGCACTGTGATTTCACTACAAGAAAAAGTATAACAGGTGCCGAAGTTATCCCGGGCGACAAAAGTCGCCGGGGAAATATCGTTAAACGACAAAAATCCGTCCTACGCGGCACCAATTCTGATAGACTTTTTAGTCAAAGTTTGAAGACAGTTTCCCGGGCGACATGTCGCCCGGGATAGTGTGGTTATATTTTGACCCAAAAAATCAACGAAAAACTTGGCGGCAACGTTTCCCGCTCATTTTTCCCCGGCGATATGTCGCCCGGGATACAATTTACGACGTATCATTTGCGTTTAAGAAAATGATTAGCGTTGATGTTTTTTTAGGTGACGTGGCCTGTAGAATCCCCGGCGACATGTCGCCGTGGAATCTCTATTGACTTTTTTTTGCTGGGTTTAGTGTTTTTTGGTTAAGTATGCTGACGTGGCCTATACAATCCCCGGCGACATGTCGCCCGGGATTCCTTATTGACTTTTTTTGACTTGGTTTAGTGGTCATTTGGTTTATAGTTTGATGTTGTTTAAGATACTTATGAATTCCCGGCTTTAAACTATTTATAGTTTGACGTAGTTTTAGTTTGATTTCCCGCCTTTTCACTATTATAGTATCACAGAAAAAGAGATGGAATAACTATAGTAACATATTTTAAACGCAAAATAATTATATTGGAACATGCATATTAGGAGTTTTACCCCTACTTCATTAGATAAACATAAGTCTTCATACGAATTACATTAGAAAAGCCATAAACGTTTAAATAAGGAAGCATACGAATTACATTCCAAATGATAAACTACTCCAAATCAAGTTTTCTCATGCCATTGTAAACTTCGTAAAGTAGTGCAGCTGAATTAACTGTGTGTTGTTCCGGATGCATATACATTTCCACCGTTGCCTCGAGTACCGTTATCTTATCAAGCAATAGCTTGCAGTTTGAGCACTCTGCATTTCTTGAAGATCCCGGAGAATAACTTTGAGGTGTTGAAGCTCCTGGAGAATAGCGTGGAGGTGTTGAAGATCCTGGAGAATAAATTGGA
>BQNB010134196.1:5483-18347 GCA_026074375.1 Tanacetum coccineum | reverse complement strand
CTGGATCCTTACTCTATATATATATATATATATATATATATATATATATATGGCTTTAGTGATATTATAAGTTGTGCTACATGATGTTTTTTTTATTTCATAGTCACATGTATTTACAAAAGTTGGGAGGCATTTGTGTAAGAATGGTGAATACAATTTTATTAGAAAATTGGTAGCTTTCTTAAACTTTTGAACAAACATACAAAGCTGCATTTTTCTTAATTTATTTTTTTTGTAAATTTGAAAAACAAAAATCTTTCCAACCCCTTTAGTAAAGTTGAAATAGTTTTTTTTGTTGAAAATAGTATAGTTGAAATAGTTACTTTCCATTATAATGCAGAAAATTCTCACTCAGGATCACATTATCAGATATTCACATGAACACATCCAAAAGTGAAATAACCAATTTCAGTTATCATATATTCTTTATCTGAAAAATAATGTTTTCTTTGTTTTAGGTGGTTTGCAATTGACTACGACAGTTGCAACACATTTCTACTTGAACCTTCC
This sequence comes from Tanacetum coccineum, assembly GCA_026074375.1. Taxonomy (NCBI): domain Eukaryota; kingdom Viridiplantae; phylum Streptophyta; class Magnoliopsida; order Asterales; family Asteraceae; genus Tanacetum; species Tanacetum coccineum. Next base: position 17,837 of record BQNB010134196.1, on the reverse strand, counting down.
TATAGCTAATTGTCATGCATATAACCAAAGGTGATATCTTAATGTTTATTGACGTATTTATGATACGAAACTCTGTTCAATCATAACAAGTACTTATTATTACCTTTATGTTGTGATTTAATAGGCCAATTCAACCGGTTGAATTTCCATCCAATGTTCCTACATCCAATGTTCCTACGTCCAATGTTCTTAAAACTGATGAGATTAATATAACAACTATCCCAGATTTCTATCAGCATCTCGCTAATGGCGTTAATGTGGTAATTGACATAAAATATAAACTGGTTGTTTCCTACAAAATTTATTCTTTTGTATTAACGTTTTACTATTATTCGTTGCATGTTAACAGGGAACGGAGTTCATTATCAGTTCAATGGTGATTGGAATTGACTTGTATAACGACTGGAAATTCATACAATGTCCCACGTGCTGCTATAAAGTGGACTGGGCAAATGTTCATTATTACTGTAAAGAATGTAAAAAGAATGTTACAAATCCGCGTCAAACGTAAGTTATTTATATCACGATGAACAAGCGCTTTATGTACTTCTTATTCATGTTCTTCTCATTATAGGTACAAGTTAGTGATAACCATAGGTACACAAGACGACGAGGAAATTAATTGTGTACTTTTCAATACAATTGCCAATCAACTACTAGGATATACAGTGGAAGAGTTGCTTACTAAGAGTATAAAGGAGGTTGGTTGATCACATTTTTTTTCATCCAACTTACTATATTTACATCTTATTATGACTAAACATATGCCATCCTTTTTTCTAGGGTGCTGATGTCCCATATTGGTTAGATGATTTCTTTGTTGACAAACTCATTGGTCGAAGTATCGTTCTCCGTATCAAGATTGATAAGTATAATCTGGCACCTACATTTGTTCGTAGGTATACTGCTACTAAGTATTATGGTGATATTGTTGATGTAGTGAAGGAAAAATTTGGAATGATATTACCCTTAAAAGTTGACTCGGTTAACTCAAAAATAACCGATGAAGATGAAAGGATGATGGATGAGATTCAGTGGGGTTCCATTTCTGGATCAACTACTCCAATTCCTAAAACTGCAATTGAGGTTCCTCTTTCAACAGTACATGAGGTTCGTGCTCCTAATATGGAGCCTTCGAAAGATGGAATTGAAAATGGTATCAAATGTCAAACGACTACGACTATAATAGATACATTTGAGGGCTCTCCTGCTCGTGCTACAATGACAAATGAGGACAATCCAAGTGACACTCATACAGATAGTGCGACCTCTTATGCATATAATGATGCGGTTTATGTACGTAGTGAAGCTTTAAAAGAAGCTGATACGAAAGTATTTGATACAAAAGAAGTTGTTATGATGGAGGTGGATATGAAAGAATGTGATATGAGACAAGTTGATGTGAAAGAAGTTGTTATAGATGAAGAAGATACGAAGGAATCTTATGTGAAGAAAGATAATATGAAACAAGTTGATGTGAAAGAAGCTGTTATGGATGAAGAAGATACGAAGGAATCTTATGTGAAAAAAGATAATATGGAACAAGTTGATGTGAAAGAAGCGGTTATGGATGAAGAAGATACGAAGGAAGCTTATGTGAAAAAAGATGTCATGAAAGAATCTCAAATATGAAGAAGACTGACTAATCGTGCAAGTCTTGAAGAATTCGCATTTAGTTGTTTTTCCTATAAATTGTTTGCGTTTTTTGCCGTTGTTTCAAACTTTTTAATAGTACTTTTTAATATGTTTTAGATCTAATAAGTTTATAACATAAGAATGATTATGCACTTTTATATGTGTGTGTTTTAAAGGTTATTTTTTATAAAATAGACAGAAAATGAGTTTATAAGTTTTTTTATTTTTTATTTTATTGAATCGTTATACCCGGGAAACGCACGGGTATTGTACTAAACATGACCTGATTTTTTCCATTTGAATATCATATCCTTTAATTCTATTGTACTCAAGCATTTTATATCTTCTTTTATCTTTTGAATAGTTTTGAAGCTAGCCGCCCATCGGGCGGGCCTTGAAGCTAGTTGTCTTTATATTGAATATATTTTAACTTATAAACAATATATACCCATATTTAAACCGCAAAATAGCATTCTAATTTCTATCCTCCTTATAGTATTCATGTTGTTATTTTTGAATGTCTCAAAATAAATATCCATTTTGTATGTTACTCTTTCGTCCTATAATTATAGTCTATGTTTTTTTTGGTTTGTCTAAAATTAATCGTCCACTTCAAAAAATAGCTAAGGAATTTAGATTAAGTTTACCGTATCACCTTTAGTAGAGATTACTATTATTACAAATTTTAAAGAAGTTATAAATTAATTGGTTAAGGGTAAAATTGTCATTATGCAAAAAGTAAAAAAAAAAGAAAGCTTGATGATGTTTTTTCTTAAACTATGTGTTTTTTTGTCGATGAACAATAGTTATATGACGGAGGGAGTAACCAATGATAAAAGATTTTTATACACGAATATGACATTCGATTGGTGTAATGTATAATTAGTGAAGGGTAGAATTGTCATTGTTAAAAAAGTAAGAAAGATACAATTGTAATGAGATGATGCTTTTCTTAAACCGTGTGTATTTTTATCGGTGTACAATAATTATAAGACGAAGAGAGTAACCAATGAAAAAAGATTTTAGTACACGAATATAAAATTTGATTGGTATAATGTATAATTAATGAGATTTTTTAAAACTTTATGTATTTTAAAAGTCAATACTTATTAAATTTACGAGTCCTTCAGACTCGTGCATTGCACCGGCGTGTGTTTTGATAATAATTAATATTGCTGGTTGTTTTTTTTCTTTATTAAAAAATCATTCTTTTTTATTATTTAAATAGAACATATATAAGATTTATGGTACAATATGTTTCAAAATTCTATGTACGGGCTAATCGGCAGGGGCGGAGCCATGTTGATAGTAGTGGGGTGCGACGCCCCCAACCAAGCTTTTGCGGATACCCAAAATGTATAAGGAAAAAGTTCGAATTGTTGGGAAAAAAGTCAAGTGCCATCACCCACAAATTCAGAATGCCCTCATCGCCCTCGATTTTTCTAAACATTAAGAGTAATTTGGATTTTCTAGTAGTTTTTGAGGTTTTGTTCTACCGGAAGTTGTGGAGAAAAAAGGTTGGAAAGTAAGAAAGAAGGTGGGAAAGTGAAGGAGGTGGGTGAGTTAGTGAGTGGGTGATTTAAAATATCATTTGTTTAATATTTGTCTTTTTCTTCATTTACTAGGATATAAATGTGCTTTGGTATTATAACTTTGAGAATTTAGATTTAAACAAGGTTTTTAGCCCATGCTTCGCCGCGGAGCGCGGGCTAAAACCTGTTTGTTCATGAAAAGATGTCCGGTTGCTGCAAGAACTACACTCGTATATGTGTAGTAGAATCTTGTAAATATTATGGTTTTTAAACGAAGAAATAACACTCATTACAGACGTATCTGGCTGGCAGAATAGTCAGCTCCAAGTATTCTTTGTCACTACCAGCTGAGAACTTGTCTTCTGTGTGAAACCTCCGGCGATTGGTCGATAAGGATGTTGCATACAATAAGCTCTGCCTTCAAGGACCTATAAATGAAAAAAAATCAGGATCAAATGTCCAAATAATAGTAGTAGTCAGCTTTCGTGCCACCAGCGGCCCCAACGTTCCCAGAGATCTGCCCAGATAGAAAACAGACACGCCGTCTCTTCTGCGCGCTACGTAGTTGAATCACATTCGCGAATAGATTAGACTAGAGAGCTAGGTCCTGTCGTTATCAAGGACGAAGACAATTACATCATTACAGACAGTATCTGGCTGGCTGCGGAATAGCCTCTCACGCACTTCCAAGCGCTCAGCTCTCTGTCTGCTCCACTCTCAGAAGCTACCCCAGAGAACCTGAGAGTCACGCGCCGGAGTGACTCGATATACCGTACAGCCGCACGACCATTGGTGCACGATAAGGATATGTTGCATACAATAGCTCTGCCTTCAAGGACCTCAGCTATGAAACTACTATCCTCTCACTACGGCTTCAACTGCAGCTCCATCAAACCAGGCTGCTGCCAAACCTATCAAATGGCTACTCCAATTACTAAGTGCGCATCGATGTCTGCTTTCGCGACCCGTTCTTTAAAGTGGTTCACGGTGTGGGTTGTTTCAATTTGGTAGCTATCTATTAGTTTGTTTGTCAAATCTGCTTTAGTGATTAACCAACCTAGCCTACTCTGATAGACATCCCTTTGTGTTATAATCTGCGGCTTTTAAAAAGAGTACTCACCCGAAATGTAAACAGATCTCTATGTATTTCCAACACGGGCAGAATAAGTGTTTACCTTCATGACATGTCGCATTGAAAGGACGGCTTTGAGCGTTTGCAGGCCACATAAAGATAATAGGTCACCGGGGCCTGTCAACATCAGGTGAACTAAAAAATGTTACGAAGCTGAAAACAAACAGATACTTGACTGAAATATATTAAACACTATTCTGAAATCTCATACCTGTACTTCAGCAATCACGAAAATATGGGGCGCGAATTTTAAACGTCATAGTAACAACAGTTTCCAATGACACTTGGAATACCAAAAAAAGTTATTTATTTGGCTCAGACTTGCAAGTGTGGTACCAGGTAAAGGTGACTCGACCCGCCATGGCTGCAAACACCATTTTGAAGGCGATGCCTTGCCAAGATACGGGTCGGTTTCACTGAAATGAACGCACAACATAAGTATCATCATCGCCTATAGTAAAGTGACACCCAAAAAATGCTACTGAATAGTTTAGTCTGAGGCGCCAATTGACAGTACCATGGCTGCAAACACCATGTTGAAGGCGATGCCTTGCCAAGATACGGGTCGGTTTCACTGGAATGAACGCACAACATAAGTATCATCATCGCATATAATAAAGTGACACCCAAAAAATGAACAGTTTCCAATGACACTTGAAATACCGAAAGATGTTACTTATTTGGCTCAGACTTGCGAGTGCGGCACCTGGTAAAGGTCAGTCGACCCGCCATGGCTGCAAGCACCATTTTGACGGCAATGCCTTGCCAAGAAACGGGTTGGTTCCACCTGGAACGAACGCACAACATAAGTATCATCATCGCCTATAATAAAGTGACAGTAATTTCATAAATAGGTATTATCAAGTACGTATTCACATCGCATGACATTCCACATATGACAACCTCGCAATAACAATCGCCTAGTCTCAGAAAGACCAAGAAGACAATATAGCAACTGCATATCCAATCAGTCGACCCGCCATGGCTGCAAACACCATTTTGACGGCGATGCCTTGCCAAGATACGGGTCGGTTTTACCTGGGACGAACGCACAACATAAGTATCGTCATCGTCTATAACAAAGTGACACCCAAAAATGCTTCTGAATAGTTTACTCAAATATATTACACACGATTGTGAATTCTGACACCTGTATTTCAGGAATAAAAAAAAGTTTTCTGATCCCACCGAACTACACCCTTGATCAAAACGGATCCTAATCGAAACGCCCCTCAATCTGAGGCACCAATTCTAACCGTCACAGTAACAACAATTTCCCGTGGCACTTGAAATACCAAAAAATGTTACTTATTTGGCTCAGACGTGCAAGTGTGGTATCAGTTAAAGGGCAGCCAACCTACCATGGCTGCAAACCCCATCTTGACGGCAATGCCATGCCAAGAAACGGGTCGGTGTCACCTGGAACGAACGCACAACATAAGTATCATCATCACCTATAACAAAGTGACAGCAATTTCATAAATAGGTATTATTAAATATGCATTCACATCGCATCACATTCCACATTTAAAACGGTGTCTGACCCACCATGGATGCAAGCACGCCTTGGTGCTGCCACGCCAAGATACAGTTATAAGTCTAACTTCACTTCCAGCTTATTACGAAATCAAAGCTAATTTGCAGCTAAGGGCAAGGTTCCAATATCAATCTGTTACTATTATCATAGAGGGAAGAGCCTAGAACTGTCCATATTTTACGGCTTATGAGCAAATTTGAAATTTCCAGTGGCACTTGAAATACCAAAAAATGTTACTTATTTGGCTCAGACGTGCGAGTGTGGTATCAATTAAAGGGCAGCCAACCCGCCATTGCTGCAAACACCATCTTGACGGTGATGCCGTGCCAAGAAACGGGTCGGTGTCACCTGGAACGAACGCACAACATAAGTATCATCATCGCATATAACAAAGTGACAACAATTTTATAAATAGGTATTATCAAATACGCATTCACATCGCATCACATTCCATATTTAAAACGGTGTCTGACCCACCATGGCTGCAAGCACGCCTTGGTGCTGCCACACTAAGATACGAATATAAGTCTAACTTCACTTCCAGCTTATTACGAAATCAAAGCTAATTTGCAGCTAAGGGCAAGGTTCCAATATCAATCTGTTACTATTATCATAGTGGGAAGAGCCTAGAATTGTCAATATTTTATATCTTATAAGGCAATTCGAGTCGGCTTATATACCATAAGCAAATTTTAAGCGTTATCCGGTCGACTCGGCTTATATACCATAAGCGAAAGTGTTACAAAAAAGGCATAACATCAATAAGAGGGTGTTTAGGATTGCCTATTTTTTAGATAAGCGAGTGAAAAAACCATCACATACACTCACAACGAATCTCATAAGTTCAAAATAAGCTCAGAGAATAAGCGAATACAAATACCCCTTAAGAAAACAAAGTACTTTTTTATGGTCTATATCATGCGAGTTATAGCAGTCTTAGGGAATTTGTTCGGTGTGTAGGAGTTGTAATCTTACTATTAATGATTGTGATAGCTTTTATAGGATACGTACCGGATCTGGTGGGAAGCAGTGAAATGGGGATATGGTGAGAGATAAAAACATGTAGCATCAATGAATTACAGGTGGAGTCAAATGAGAGCAGAATAGATAAACCCGGGTAGAGAGGAAGGAAAACCAATCCGGACCAGGGAAAACCCGATCCCAAGCATTAATGCCCTCTCGGTGAGGCAATCTTGACTATTAGTATAAAAGGTATACTAACCTATTCGAATTCATCACAGCCTCCTTTTGGTCCATGCAGACCAAAAATGTATTATGGGCATAGTGGCAAGCTTATTCAAACTCGTCGTAGCCTCCAATACTCAATCCTGGAGTGGTCACATAAACATTAAATTGACACACGTCCGCCGTGGCTGCAAGCTTAATAAGCTTACCCCACAATGACGCAGATAATCACGTATTGACACACAATACTATAACACTCATGTCCAAAATGCAGGCTTTAAAGGCTCAACAGGAGTGGCCATCCAAGAAAAAAGTCGCATTTACAATGGCTCCAAAGTTGGTACTTTGTCCTGCCAAAATGGTTACTATATGTTACATTTGCCATAGCTGATATGGCATGACCAAAACACGAATGGTTACGCCTTTGGCCGAAGTGCATTAGATATTCTATGCACTTTAGTTTCGAAAAAAGCGTAGACATCCGCAATGGTTGCAAACTAAAAAGTTTACCCTGCCAAAACACGGATGTTTACGCCTTTAGTTAAAGATTCTAAAATCCATGTCAGTCTCACAATAACGATGTATAGTGAACCAAACCTGACTTACAAATCGGCACATTCTTTATCATCCTTAAAAAGATACTCAAACACTCTCTAGATTAAGCAATGCAACCAAAACTCCGTACACTGCATTAGGAGTTAAAGTTCATGACATCAGCCTAGGCGTTTCAACCAAACAGGCCAACAATAGATTAAAGAGGACACGTCCGCCATGGCTGTGGCCATAGTAGGTCGCCCCGCCAAGATACGGATGGTCTCATCTTAATCGAAGCCGTTCAGAGTTATCATAGACTGCCACATTCAAAATTGCTATTTTTTCACTTGCGATAATTATCATGGCTTATGGAGGTTGCTAAGGCAAGCAATTCTCGCTCTCACCCGTCCTTCCATTTTTTGCCAAGCTGTAACAAAAAAATTCAGTCATTAGCACACACCATACCAAAGCCACCTTCCATTATAAACTAAAACTCATAGCTTGAAAACTAATTACATCTTTTGCATGTCAACAAAAACCCATCTCAAAATTCCATCAAAAAACAGAAATTGGCAACAACAAAAAACTAATCATGATTTATAATACTCTTGTATTAAAAATCTACCAATTTCTAACTCAAGCCCTATTTTTTCATAAGTAATTCCAAAGAATTAACTTTCAGAAAATCATAAATACCTTTAAACACAAATCGTTTAAACTGAATGAATTGTCCGTCGTTTCTACAGCAAGTGATGATAATTATTCGCCTGGTGGAATGGGGATCCAGTCGGAAGCGGTGGAATGGGGATATGGTGAGAGATAAAAACACGTAGCATCAATGAATCAAGTAGAGTCAAATGAGAGCACAATAGATAAACCCGGGTAAAGAGGAAGGAAAACCAAACCGGACCAGGGAAAACCCGGTCTATCCAGGCATTTAATGCCTCCGTGGGGAGGCAATCTTACCTTTTATATATAAAGGTATAATTATTTAGTCCTTTACTAATTAATTACAAAAGCCTATTAGTTATTATAGTATCTAACGATAACTAACGACCGTTAAAATCATTTCGTGAAACATATTACATATTAAATAAAATACACTACTTATATATTAAATACATAATAACTGTACTTTTCGTGTATTCGTGTGTGCGCCTGATAAGCTCACGTATTTCTATTCATATAAATAAATACGTAACGACCACATTCCAACAATAATTGTTCATCTATGTTTTTTCTTGAACAAATTGGCTATCTACGTTGAAGACCAAATAAAATGGAAAACCAGATATATAACATTTAAATACGATAAATGTTCTTAGCGAGTTGGAATTTAACCCGCGTTTTGCGGCAGAAGCTAATTTGTTAGTGCAACTTGTTGGTTTAGTAATTTTTTTTACTGTTGGTGACCTTAACTTATTTTCTTTTTAGTAAAGTATATGGACCCAGGTCATTTCTTACGTATAATGTTATTACGTGGGTATGTTGAATCCACAATTGTATTATTGCAGGTCCTAAACTTAGTATCAATTATCTTTAGTGAACAATAATGGGGAAGCCTCAAAAGAAATTACGCCTCTTTCGCTTGTACGCTAAAGTTATCCAAACACACCCTTATATGATGTGTTCTTGAACAGAATGGAAGTAGTCAACATTAACTTGTTGAGATGGAAAGCTGTTTAAGACTTAACGTGTAGATCTACATTAGACTTTATGTCATCTATTTCTGTATAAGTTCTTGACAATTATATTCTAGTGATGTTTTTCTTATCAATGTTGTTTGTTTTGTACTGCCGAATCATGGTTTATCCCATAGTCACAGGAAACGCCAGCCTACCCGCGATCTACGTTCCGGATCGCTCGTACCCAAACGCGGTACGATCACATTCCGGATCGCTCGGGATCGCGATCTGGGTCGCTAGTTTTCACGTTCCGTCGTTCAAGTTCTAGATTCATGTTAAACAAAAGGAAAATCTTGAAAAAGTAGATCTAAACATGGTAGATACGGTTTTGAGAAGAAGATGAAACCTAGAGAGAGAAACAAAAGTATAAAGTCATATATTAAATGTTTGGGTCTTGTATATCCCATGTGATAATGGAGAGAGAAAGTACTTTATTTTCTTTTTTCTCCTTTTACTTTCATGTTTTGTCAACTTTTAAGAATAAAAGTGGCTAGTACATTTAATTTAACTTATTTAAGGTTTAAAGTGATTAAAATGTTAAAAAATCTTTATACTTTATCATTGTTAAAATGGTGCACCATACCAAATTGGGTACACCGTATCCCATTATATGGTACATCGAACCGAATCGAATCGTAGCGTACCGAAATGAGCCTACCCCCGCTCATACCGAATTTTAAGGACCCCGCGAACCGCGTTCCCGTTTTGCGACCCCATACCAGAGCGTTCCGCGTTCCATGTGACTTTGGTTTATCCAAAGTACTTGAAAATTCTATTAGGACCAACTATGCTGCACTTTGGAAGGTGCACCATGCAATTTTTTAAATATTATTGACTTTTCTTCACGTCCATCTTCGCATACTGCTGCTTTTGAGCATCATTAACCTCTAACCTGTATGATTTGCTTACAGGCTTTAGTACTGGCTGGCGCAAATGGGATAAAGGAAAATTGTTTGAAATCTGGTGCTGGTGAGGATATGTATGCATTGTTTGTAGGAATTCTTACGATGCTGCCTTGGAATTATTGATCATGCTGTTGATAATGTTGTCATTCAAGGTAATGCAAGTGATCACTCTGAACTTCAAGTTTGCTTACTTTTCTTACATAAGACAACACAAGGCAATGCCATGGACCCTGCTGTTGACCATCTTCTCATTTTCAATGTTTTTGGTGTATCTCTTATTATGATCCAGCGGCTGCTCCGAATGGGATCCAAATGACCATGCTGTTGACCATCTTCTCATTTTCAATGGTTTTGGTGTATTTCTTATGATCCAGCGGCTGCTCCGAATGGGATCCAAATGACCATGCTGTTGACCATCTTCTCATTTTCAATGGTTTTGGTGTATTTCTTATGATCCAGCGGCTGCTCCGAATGGGATCCAAATGTCTTTTTACTACTCTCGATTTGTAGATTAGAAAAAATAGAAGTAAACTCCATTGTTCTGGAATAAGCAAAGACAATTGTGACTACAAAGTAGAATACATGATTCCAATAGTACAATATAAGTTATGATATGAATTGGTTACACTATATTTGTGAGTATTACGTGTGTACATATAGGGAACAAAAATTTCATTTATTAGGCCTCGGTCGCTCGATGGGTCCAACGTGCATGGTTGATCATAATATTTTTTTTAACTAATTGTAGAGTTGCGGTTCCTTTGAGACCAAACTGATTTAAACATTCCACAGTAATGTCGTTTTATTTGATAAGTTAAGCATCAAACTACGTCCAAACATGGATTTTCCCAAATCATTCTTTGATGATGATAATGTCTTAATCCTTTAACATTTTAAGTAGCTTCTATCAATACCAGTAAACACTATATTCTTTGTTCTTTTATCGAGTTGTATAAAAAAACTCAATGAATTTAATGAAAACCAATAGTTTCACTTAAAAGTCATAGATTTTAATAGTTCACCATTTTTGTCCCAATGTAGAAGATTTATGTTTTTCGGCACGGTTTCAACTCATAAGAAAATCTAATGAAAGCCAATAGTGTGACTTAAAAGTAAGATATTTTAAGTTTAATGTTTCATCTAGATGTAGAGCTTTTTTATGTGAATCGAAACTTGTATATGATCATTTTGATTAACATGGTAGTCTCCAGTTTCATGTCAATTTTGATCATTTTTATCAAAAACAGAGTTTGAGTTTCAAAACAGATCAATTGTATTTGAAGTGAAACGCGAATATAAAAAACACACATCAGTTGTTGCCATGTAATGTGAAGTTATTTCTATTATGTACTGGCTCCTTTGGGTATGTTAACAAATAACTTTAAATTCTTTATTCAGAAAAGTCTTGTTGAAGGTCTATTTTAATTAGTTTGTGACTTCCATCGCCTGCATATAGTGCATAAACAGCATAAGAAAACGGAAAAGCCGAGGAATTCAAGTACAAAACATAACATGTCGTATTCAGACCAACAAAGAGCGGATGTTGACGATACAACAAACGTACATAAAGAACGACGGGAAATAAAAGAGAAAGCGGCGAAAATTAATTTGCACCAAATTACATACCACGACGTTCTCTTCAATTTCGCGCCGTACTTTGATACCACACATTCTATCAACAACCCCCGCTTTTTGTAGATCTGAATATGACATCTTAGAAAATATATAAAACATCAAATATATTTGAGGTCGTGATGTTTACGCGTATTTTGGTAGTCTAATGCAAGACCACACGAAGTTTAAACCTCGCCGGAGATGCTATGCAATAATATAAAGTACCAGAAAAACTATGTTGCTATCATTTTGATTCCAAGACAATACGTATAGAAACACAATACACACGAGTGATATAATTAAAAAAAAGGAATAATTCCGCAAAACTGAAATACCGTCAGCGTGGCTCAGATAGGTTTTAGAGAAAAAAAAGCGGATATATCTGCCATGGCTGCAAGCCTAACGGTTTTGTGATGCCCCGTAAATTTCAGGTCAATATTTTTACCGATTCCATTCATTATTTTAACTTTTATAAGTTACGTGTTAATTTAACGTTAATCCGGGAAGTTGTCCCGCGTAAAAACTGAAAATCATTTTCGGAAGCGTTTTGACGTCGGACTGAGCTAAATTTACGTGAATTATAATTAATAGAGTC
>BQNB010134195.1:2719-15816 GCA_026074375.1 Tanacetum coccineum | reverse complement strand
GATTTGTAGCTTATTATGTGTGGTAGCATGTTCAAGGAGATCTTAAGTCAAGGGGAAGCATTGAAGTTTTTGTTTCATTCAGGGAGATGATCACATCTCAACTCCAGGGGAAGCTTTGGCTTTATGATGAAGTTCGTACACGACTTTGTTTATTTTGTCATCATCAAATAGGGGAAGATTGTTAGGATTCTTAATTTGATGAGACAAAGTGAATAAAAGAATGAAACAAAAGGACTTCAATGCAAAGCTAGAATTGTTCAAAAGATGGAAGATTTTGAAGATTCTAGAAGATCTCCTTATAAAGATAAAAGATATCAGAAGATCAAGTTTAATATTTAAATGATTTATTTGTCTTATTCTTATCTTCTTGTGTAAGTCTTGTAAACCCTATATACAAAGGGTATTAGGCGTCTGGTGGAAATTATCCAAAAAACATAAAGCTCTCCTAATGAGAGTCTAGAAAAATGTGTGTGTGTTAAGTCTCATTGTAGACGCCTAGGGTTAGGTTGATTTAGCCTCAAGGATCTTTGATTCCTTGTTATAGTTTAGATAACACGTTCTACAGTTGATCATGTAGAATTGGGGCTTGTAGTAGTCATTGTATCAACAAAGATAATGTTGAAAAACCTTGTTAAGATAACATTGATTTGTTCTTATTCCGCTGCATGTTATTATCATTATTATTCATCCTAGATGAGGTCTAAACAACCTCGAGCTATAAACGATCCAAGAACTATCACGTGTTTTAGTTCCAACACATCTCGAACCCTAATGAATCTTACAAATCCAAACCTTGCACCCGCCATTGATGTTTTTGACCAGAGAAAAACGTCCATAACAGTCCCCCATTTTTCACACTCATCCCAAACCTCCTTAGTCGTTGCCTTCCATGGTAAATTTGTTATATAAACAGACGTCGAGATTTTCTCCACAGATGAGAAATTAGGATTTCCAGTTGATATATTTGATCGATTTCTATCATTCATTTCACCTTATCTACCATGATAATCGTTTGATCTCTTCGCCTTATTCCTATTTACCTGATCCATCCATCATTGTCGCCTGGTCCATGTTGTTGTTGATTGTCACACAACGTCACCGTCGTTCGGCTGTCCATATTGATATTAGGTTTAGTTTATGTTTGATTTAGTTACTGGATGTGTGGTGGGTGAATTGTTGATCGGAGGTGGGGTTTTTGGGAGAGAAGGGGATCGGAGATGGGATTTGGGAAAGAAAGGGGATCAGAGGATGGGATTTGGGAGAGAAAGGGGATCAAAGGATGTTTGGTGGGTGGGTGAATTGTTGATCGGAGGTGGGGTTTTAAATAAGCAAAGGTGTTTAGATTGCTTATTTTTCATGCTTATGCATTTTCTTATTATTTTAAAAATTATAAATATGTATTTTTAACAATGACACTTTTATTTTAATAAAATCATATTACAATAATAAAATTAACAGTAATCAAAGAACAAAAAATTAAACACAGACAAAAAGGGATAGATATAGAAGACAGACACTATATAACAATAATTAAAAGAAAAGCAATAAACGTTGAGGCACGAGGCTCGTGTTTAATACGATTTATTTTAAATAGATTTGTCGTCGGTTTCTCATGATACAACTGCCAAAGCAGATGTACTGCTGAACGTGACAAACTTGCCTGAAAGATCGCGGAAGCAATGCGTTATGTGTTGATCGGAAAGGGATTCTGAATTTTTTTTAGAACGGAGCCGCATTTTTGGTTGTGCGTGAATGAGTCTTGGTTTAATGTATAGCCTAAACTTGACTTAGTCACCAAGACAGAATATTCGCTAAAAATTAAACTGATTTGTATAAATCTTTTATAAATATAAATAAATTGGTACAGATTTATGAAAAGGAAATCAGAATCTGCAGTAAAAAGTATCGCGCACAAGCAAGCTGCATTCGTGTCCACATGTCGTGTGGGCTCGCATGAGTTCACAGGCTTGAAATCCATTTTGTATAATGATTTCTATATAAACACGTCTTCATTACCTTCACCAAGTGGTGTGGGATACTCTCTTAAATCTCAAATTTTGTGTTTCAAGTATCTCACTTTGAAACACGATATCTCATTCATATTTTTTTTAAATGGCAAAAATTTTATTAAAAAACGCTAGCAAGAAGCTAGGCTAGAAAAAAGATTACATAGAAGAAATGGCGATTGACGGATCATTTAACCACGCAGCCCAATTAACATTAAACTTCCTAAATCTATTGTTAACCCAAAGCCAAGTTTGAGAAACAATGTTATCAAAATCACTCCTTCTAGAGGCTTCTTCAAAGATAACAAAACCGCCTAACAAGCTCATCTTCAAATTCTTCAGCATTTTGGTCATCCTTACCGTCATTATCACACATATCCGATGATTCAGGGATGACATGTCACACCTCTAGACGGGGCCTGGACGGAATACGTGTCCGAGGGCGTGACTTCATCATACTTTGAACACAAGGCACAAGAGAATGACCACAAATGGACGTTTTGAAAATCATAACTCGTTGCATTATTTAAAAATAGAAAAGTTTTACAAGATTTAAAAGAAAGTAAACATTTGCGGAAGCATAAGTAAAATGTAGCGGAAGCATAATTTAGTTTTAAAAGATAGCGGAAGCAAAATTTATGTTTTTCAAAAGACAACGAGTATGATAATTTGATAAGTCTTGAAATAGGGTATCATATTGCACGTAGACTCCACATATCACGTCAAGAAGTCCGAAGCTATTCACCTGAGAAAAACATGCTAAAAACGGTCAACATAAAGTTGAGTGAATTCATAGGTTTAAGTAAAACATTTACGAGGATAAAAAAATGTTTAGTGAATACAACTTCACTTAAAGTATTATGAAAAGTGTTTAGTAATTGGAAATGTTCAACCAGAGTAGTGTGGACCACAAGATTTCAAAGCGTATGTGACAATCTTAGCAGTTTACGATTTCACATACAAAGCACATGTGGCCGTATATATAACAATTAAACTTCACATGCAGTATTTATTGTTGCGCATAAGCTCATGACAACGATGCTAATATGTAGGACATATCTTATCATGCGCCACATAGTATTCCTGCACCTTAACGGGTTTGTCTCCCTAAACCAAAGACTACCACAAGCACAATCATGACTATATATCCGTTTGTTCGCAGCATATTTAGAACCAAACCAGATGGGGGTAATTAGTCCAATAGATCTATTTACGCATTCGCGCTCACTTAACCAATCCAATTGGTCATAGGTGACTAACGGTCATTGATAGTTCGGGGCAATAGTGGTTTTGTAGCAAAACTTAGGCAACACTATAAACAGGAATATGATAACAGAAAAAAAACCCCCAAAAAAACCCTTTGGCGCTCAATGTAAAAGTAATCAATGTTTTCGTAAAAGCTTAAAGAACTTAAATCCATAAGTAAAAAACGAGTGTGACATCAATCATGTAACGAGTTTGTAATCAACGTATAAACGAGTTTAAAATTCAGTAACGTAAACGATTTGTAAACGAGCATGTTTCTCACCCCAAAATTAGTAAAGTACATGTAAAACAAGTAAAACGTGGGGCTATGAACTCACTTTGATGTTGCAGAGCAACTAGCAAAAATGAAATTAATAAGCACATCACAAACAGAAAACGGAACGGCTCGACCAGAAGATGCAGCTTAACTTAAAAGCTAAGTCCCACTAGCTTAGGATGATGATATAGGGTTTTCCGATGGATGAGTACGTCAACGCGACACGTTGATTAAGGAATTGGATTACAAGTTGGATGAGTTTGGTGGTTGGTTACATAAAATAAATCGAAAAGCAACGCAAAGTGTGTAATATATTCCGTATATATTACATATGAAAAAGAAACAATTATATAATTCATATGGTGAATTATATAATAAAAACAAACAATAAAAAGATTATTTTGAAGTATATAATACCTTGCAATTATTTTATAAGAAGCGTGAGAAAATAATTAAATAAAATGATTCGACACGTTTTCAAAAGTCACTAATTAAATTAATAAAAAGTACTTGCATAAAAGTAAACACACGTTTTAAAGTTACGAATTAGATAAATGACGTTTTTAAAGACTTTACAAAAGTTAAAGTTGGGAATTATAAAATAATATTTTATAATTTAGTATTTCGTTACGCGTTTTAACTAAACTAGTTGTCTTGTATAAAAAAGTATAGATTTTGTTTATTTACCGATTTATTGTATTATTACAAATAAATAATCTTAAAACTATATAACTTTGTCTTTTTTTTATCGGGTTTTCAAGATATTAAAAGTTTTAAGTGAAGAATACTAAGTATAGAAATTTTTAGAAATTTTGACATGACCTTTTCGTTTATACAACGTTTTCCATTTTTATAAAACTCAATGTTCTCCCATTTCAATCAATCCGTATTGCAAATTCCCGCGTGTTTCAATATATATATATATATATATATATATATATATATATATATATATTTTTATATTATTTAAACTAGATCGAGTAGAGGACTTACAAATATAACTTAAACAACCACACCTTGGCGGATAAACCTATAACCAAAAAGCACCCATGACTGCAAAACACCAAACACCCGGTTCGGTTGTTGTTAACTGGTCCGAACCAAACAAATGCACTTATGGGTTGATAACATTAATCAAACACCTTGAAAGCAGTGTTAACACACAAAGCAACAACCTTTATGGGCTGCTTGTTACCAAACGCACCCATAAGGCTGTCAAACCAGAAAACAAACACACTCTAAAGCTGTTAAAACAAAACAAATGCACTCTATACATTTTTAAAACCCAACGCCCCATGACTTGGGCCTTAATAGGACAACCCAACGCACCCCCCTTTTGGGTGAGATGGTGAGTGGCAGGTGGGTTGTGGAGGTGACGATTGGTGGTATTGGTGGCCCGGGGGAGGGGGGGGTGGTCACGTAGGTGGTTTGATTGTGGTGGTGGTCGGTTAGTGGCGAATGGTATGGTTGAGATTGCGGCTGGCAGGTTGGTGGATTGGGGACTGTAGCAGCTGCTGTGACGGTTGTTGGACGGCTTGGCAACGGCTAGGTGGTGAAGATGGTTGTTTGCATGATGGTGACGAAGATGGTGGCGGATCCGTGGTGTGGTGGTGAAGGTGCGGCTGTGAGATGAAGTTGGAGGTGGTGGCCGGAAGTTGGCCGAAAAATATCGCCAGAGATGGGGGAGGCGCCGGAAAAGTTAGAGAGGAGGAGTGTGTGTAGGGTTTGATGTAATGAAATGAAACTCCTATATATTTATGGTATTATATATAGTTAGAAAGTTTTTAAAATAATAGTGACAAGTATAATAAAGTTTAAGGGTGAAGCTGAAAATATAACTAAAGGGACTAAATGTGTAATTATTTAGTATAGTTTTGTAAAATGATTGTTCGGGACTCGTTTGGGTGAGTTAACGGATGATTCAAAAGACGAAACTTGCGCCATTGTTTTCCAAATAATTTTTCCATCGAAAATAAGTATTTACTTGACCATATTTCATAAATATTTGGTAACGTTCATTTAAAATGTTCGTTTTGTTTATTACTAGACACCGGTATCACGGGTAACTTTATTCGTAAAGTAAAACGTTAACTCGAATATTCACGTTAATAATAAGCGTTTTTGAAATAAAACATTAAATAATTTATTAAATATTTTTATTTAATTAAATTTAATTAAAGTGTTAATTAAATATAAATTTAATTATTCTTGTGTCGATACGCGTTGCGTGCAGTTCAAAACTTTGCGAGGCTATTTACGTCATTTTCTGCTTGGTTTCGTGTTCGGTTAAACTGAAAGTTGTCCGGAATGTCGTTTTACAGCAAAATTGCACTTAGAGTCCGAGTCGTGAAAACGTAATTTAGCGGGTCATTTTTGATAAGTCAATTTAGGAATAACCTATATCTTCTCGTTTTCAAGTCAAATAAATTTGAAAAATAAATTTGCAAATGAGCGATAATAATAGTAATTATGATTTATTATTTAAATACGTTTCAAAATTTTACCGGGTACGCGTTTATCGTTTTTATGTGACCGTAAAAGGTCAAAAGTCAAAAAATCAAGTCGGAACCAAAAAGTCACAGGGTAAAATAGTAATTTAAAATTCTGAAAATTTCGGGTTGTGACATTACCTACCCCTTAAAAGGAATCCCATCACGGGATTTGATTTTTGTTAACCGATGGTTTATTTTAGGCTCTGTGTGTCCAAGAAAGGATTTTAAGGTTTTAAATTAAACTACGTGTTTAGTCATGACGTTGTTACTTTATTCAAGCAAAATTTGATATTCGACCCTTCTTAAATAAACATAAATTTTTGGGCTGGGTTTTAACCAGGATTATATAATACATCAGACGGGTAATTTAGAAAATATCATACAAGTTTTTATGATTGATATAAACGGTTTTATTGAAGTCCCTTAATGGTGAAAATACCAAAGGGGAAAGTGTAGGCGCGTGGGTATGTCTGTATAAGGGTTTCAAATGTTTAGAGGCGGAGTCAGGTTTTCGATATCTGTAAGGTTCGACGATTAATATCGGACGAGGCTAATGAATGTAAGTATTCAACTTACTTAAGAAGTACGAGGATGAATCATGGCTGAACACACCATAAGCAGACGGTGCGAATTAAAGTATAACCGAACGGCTCTAACCGCAAATTAATAAATAGACGCGCCGAAGAACGAGAAATAATAATAATAACTGAACGTTGCACACAACGTTTAATAAGGAAATAGACAACCATATATGTTTGTGCTTTAGTTTAGTCAATAAAGTTTTTACAAACTTATTAAGTTTATGAAGATGTTACGACGTTCTTACGAAAAGTTACTATTTATAGAAAGTTTCCAATTTAAAAAAGTTTTAGTTTCGAGGCGTTAATAGTATCCCCTCATTTAATCGTTTTTTTTTTTTTTTTTTTTCCTTTTTTTCCTTTCCAAATTTCCAAAAAACGAATAGTGGAAACCTAGTGTTTATCCTAAATATCCTTAGCTTGCTTAAATTATACAATAAAAAATTTGCTATATTTAGAAATGACCAACGGCAACGTCTTATCTTTTTTTTGAAAATTCTTAAACCTTCGTTTTAATATTAAGAAGCTCTACGAATATTTTCAAAGACTTTCGGCACTTAATAAACCTTTAGAAACATTTTTAAACATCCGTTTACCCTCATTTAAAACTCGGACCAGCAACTATATTTTTATAAATCACCCATGAACTTGGCCAAAAACTTGACCATAACACTGCCATATTTTCCAAACTATCCAAAACCTTTTTTTTTGCCAAAACTAATCAACCAAATTCATTATAATTCAAGCCTAACCTCATCGCCATCTTTGTTGCAACTCACAAATCTCACAACCTCTCAACAAGAATAATTTATATATCCGAAATCATCAAAAATCTTTATTAAAATATTTATTCATTTTAATAAATTTGAAAATCATAGCACAAACATATGGAGTCGTGAATCAAAAGTATAAGAATACACAGCAACAATAACTATAACAAACGGTGACGAAATGCGAAGAGTGGACATTTCAAGAAACAATATCCCCAAAATAAAGGTCAACAAATGGGAGGAGCTCACGAAAAAGCTCAGGTGATACGTGGACCTAAAACGGCTAGAAAAGTTCCAAAAAATTCCCCTACACAAAAGACAAACTGGGGAGCCCCTAGTCTAGGGCGGCCCCCTTAAATACACGGGCGGCCCCCTTAATTTTAAGGGGACCGCCCACCTATTTAAGGGGACCGCCCATAGACTGACGCTCCTCCAGTTTGTCCTATAAATACTGGACTTTTCCCCACTATTTTCTCACCTTTTGCACTCATTCTTTCTGTTCTAAAACAGCCCACACATCTCACTAAAATCCTTTGATCATTTAATCATAAAGCTTTGTTTCCAAGTGATCCAAGCTCAATTCCTCAAGTGCAAGAGAAGAATACTTCCATCATCAAGTGAAGAAGTATTACACCTTTGTGTGTTGTTACAATCTTATTGCATCCATACCATAACTTGTAAATCAATTGTATATCTTGTATTTGTGTGTAGTAGCTAGATCTTGGCGATCTTTGTAAGTATAGTTAGATCGTGGTGATCTTACCAAGTAGTGTTAGATAGTTGTGATCTAAGTAGTGTGGTGAAGTGAAGTCTTGAAGTTGTGAAGAAGTCTTGAAGTTGTGAAGAAGTCGTGAAGTTGTGAAGTCGTGAACAAGTAGTGAAGTCGTGTTGTGATAGATTGGTTCTAGCTAAGATTAGAACTCGACATTTAGCTTTGTGTCGTAAATCGGTGTAAGCAACGTTGTGTACGGTTTTCTCCGCCATAAGGGAGTTTGTTGACATAGTGAAGAAAACTCTCGAGTTTGGTGCTCGGGGAGTGGAGTATGGCGAAGAGGTGCTTCGTTACCGAACCACTATAAATCCTCGCGTTGTGGTTTGATTGTTCTTACTCTTATCTCTTGTCTTACATTATTTGTCTTTTATAATTGTTTAGATAAGCATATTGTTTATATTGTGCAAGTATTGAATTCACATAAAGTCGAATCTAGAATTTTTACAAACACCTTAAAACCTTAAATTAAAAAGCGGTAAACTATTCAACCCCCCTTCTAGTTTTCCACACCAACCAAACACACAGACCCTTTCATTATTCTTTGCTTCAAGCTTCTACCCACCGACCTGCTATGAAGAAGATGTATCCAGAAATTGCCACTCTCCAACATCAACACATAAACTTTTGAAAAATTCAATCAGCTTAATAAATAGGTTGTTGGTAAAAAAGGAGGAGTTAGTGATGATTCGAGCCGTTGCGCGGTTCACTATGGTAAACAAAAGGTCGGTTTGGAGATGTAAGTATGTTGTTTCATCTTAATTTTCTATATAAGCAGCAAACCACTTACAAGATCTCTTGGTTGGTTTCGCAGGATACAGTTTATTAAAAGAATCCACCGCCTCATTTTTCACACAAACCTGCTTCCACCGCCCCGGTGAACTATTGAGTACAAATAGTAGATTAAGTTTGTAGTATTGGTCTTAACTAATTACAAGTATGAACTTATTGATGAAGATGGAGAAAAAATTTAGATGCAACAAGTTCCACAATAAAAATCAATGTAGGTCATCCTGACCTAATTTATGTGTATTAATGAATTGGGATTTTTCTTGACCAAATTGAATTAGGTAATTGGGGTTCAATCAAGCTGAAATTTGATGGTTTTATGTTTAATTATGTTAATTTTTTTTTGGCAGCATGAGGTGGTCACAAATTTCGTGGTGTTCGGAATGGTATGTCTTTTTTATCCCTTTTAATATAATTTTGTGATTAGTAAGGTTGTGTTCTTATTCATAGTAGATGGTCTGTTGAGAAATTATGAGGAGGCTTGAGGAAGAGGCTACGCGTTAGTCGTGAGGTTTGTTTTAAATTTACAAAAACTACAAATGTGGTGAACTGTTGTTCCAAACGGATTCAAACCAAACGGTGGACCAATTCTGATTAAGTTTGTGATTTTTTTGTGGTTCTTACAACAGGTTTTGCACCGGTTGTTAGTGAATTGGCGGTTGCGGCAGAGGATTGGTGGCTACAGCACACAGTCCGCATAAAAATAATTGGGTTTTTTGGTAAGTTTTTTGTTTCTTTTTATTCAACCTTCTTAGTTTTTTGTTTTTATTTATTATACATGAATAAATCATCATATTGTTTCTTTGTAATTTGGGAATATAGGTTTTTGTTATTTTGTTATAAAGATTTGAACTCTAATGAGGTACTTTTTGAAACCGAATACTTTAATGATAACCAATCATCATTAGACAAAAATGACTTAGATAGTAAATATAGTAGACTATGCAAAATATGACTAAAATTCATGGCTAAAAATAAAACTCTAAAAAAAGCTAAAATAGAATTAGAGAATGAAGTTCTAGAATTAAAAGATAAATTATCTATGTTAGAAAAAGATAAGGAAGTAAATGAAGAATGCAAATTATGTCAAGACCTTAAGTTTGAAAATGAGAAGCTTGGAAAAGAAATATCTAGGCTAAATCAATTTAATGATAGTAGTCACTCACTTAAGAAAATAATAAGTTCTCAAAACCTCCCGGTAGATTAAGATCTGGATTTTTAGGATTTAATTTTACCAAAGGGTCACCTAGCGAAACCAAACAAGTAAATTTTGTAAGAGCTCAAGAAGTCGAGTCGAATGAAAAATTGATAGAATCAAACCCAAACTCAAAACCAAAATTTATACTTATAAACAATACTAAAATTCCTATTGCAAGTGATGATGAGGTAAAACGTTTTTACAAACCTTCCTTAAAACCCGGAGTCGGATTTACTAAACCCACAATGAGGTCTAAAACACCTCCTCCGAGAAGAAAAGAAAACTTTCATCCTCGTTCCAAAACACCTCAACCTAGGAGAGACCAAGGTAGACCAAATTACTCTAACACTAATCACACAATGTGGAATCATCCACACCAACCAAGCTTTACTCAATGTGGAAGATGTTCACCGTGCATGTGTTCGAATCAAATGCAAAACATGTTCGGAAACAATAACTTCGGACCCATGAAACGATGGGGACCAAATGGCTAAATCATCATATCTTTCGAGGTTAATCATCTACAAGCATCCTTTGGCTTTCGTCAAAACATTGAAGAACTTGTCACACCCCGCAGACGGGGCTGGACGAATACGTGTCCCGAGGGGACGCATCATAATCCGAACACAGGCACAAGAGAACGACCACTAATGACGTTTTGGAACACATAACTCGTTGCATTGATTAAAAAAAAAAATTATATGATAAAAAAGAAATTAAGACATTTGCGGAGCATAAGTAAAATGTAGCGGGAGAATAATTTTGGGCTTTCCAAGAGACACGAGTATGATATTTTGATAAGTCCAGAAAGAGTAATCATATTGCACGCAGACTCCACAATAAGCACAGTCAAGAAGTCCAAAGCTAAGCACCTGAGAAAAACATGCTAAAACGGTCAACATAAAGTTGAGTGAATTCATAGGTTTGAGTAAAACATTTATGAGGACCAAAAACGTTTAGTGAATACAGCTTCACTCAAGTATTACGAAAACATTTAATAATCAGAAACGTTCAATCAAAGTAGTGTGACCACAAGTTTTACAGTACGTACGGTGACAGTTATAGTAAGATAATAGCCCCACCTCACTTCTTCACGTACAAAGCACATGCGACAGTTATAACAAATACAACTTCGCATAAAAAGGGTATTTACGTTGCGCTAAGCTCATGACACCGAAGCTAATTACGTTTATAGCAGTACATTGCTAGGTTGAAACAAGCCCCCGAGGTATCTGACCAAGACTACCTTCTTACATTCGACGTGGTATATATCCGTTTATCGGGCACCCCGTGATTTAGAACCAAACCAGATAGGGGTAATTAGTCCCAATAGATCTATTTACGCATTCGCGCTCACTTAACCAATCCAATTGGCCATAGGTGACTAACGGTTCATGATAGTTCGGGCAATAGTGGTTTGTAGCAAAACTTAGGCAACACATAAACAGGAAACGATAACAGAAAACACTTGTGTCCAATGTAAAAGTAATCAACGTTTTCGTAAAAGCTTAAAGCACTTAAATCCATAAGTAAAAACGAGTGTGACATCAATCATGTAACGAGTTTGTAATCAACGTATAAACGAGTTTGAAATTCAGTAACGTAAACGAGTTTGTAAACGAGCATGTTTCTCACCCCAAAAGTAGTAAAGTATATGTAAAACAAGTAAAACGTGGGGCTATGAACTCACCTCGACGTTGCAGAACAATTGGCAGATATGCAAATAATATGCACAACACAAACGAAAGACGAATCGGCTCGACCAAGAAGTTGCAGCTTAACTTAACGGTTATATCCCACTAGCTTAGGATGATGAATTGGGGTTTTCCGATGGATGAGTACATCAACGCGACACGTTGATAAAGGATTTGGATTTCAAGTTGTAAGAGTTTGGTGGTTGGTTAAATAAAATAAATCGAAAAGTAAACGCAAGGTATGTAATATACTCCGTATATATTACATAAAAAAGAAACAATTATATAATTCATACGGTGAATTATATAATAAAGACAAACAACCAAAAGAATAAGTCGCAATATATAATACTTTACAAGTATTATATAAGAAACGTGAGAAAATAATTGTAACAATATAATTCGACACATTTTCGGAAAGCACCAAATAATTTAATAAAGAGTTCTCGTTTAGAAGTAAACACACGTTTTAAAGTTACGAATTAAATAAAGGACGTTTTGAAAGTTTTTACAAAACTTATTATTTTGTCTATTAGTCGAGAATTATAAAATAATATTTTATAATTTAGTATTTCGTTTTCTTGACGGTTTTTAGTTAAAATAGTTATCTCGTTTGTAAAAGTATGGTTTTTGATTATTCATCGTGTTATGTTTAATTACAATTTAGAAATCTTAATTCTATATCTCGTTCTTTTATCGGTTTTTCTAAGATAATAGAAGTTTTAAGTGAAAAATACTAAGTATAGAAATTTATAGAAATTTCGACATGACCTATTCGTTTATACGACGTTTCATATTTTTACAAAACTCAATGTTTTCCACTTTAATCAATCCATGTTGCAATATACCCGCGTGTTTCAATATATACATAAACGAAATCGAAAAGTAACAAGATAAGTAAAACCAAACACACCCTATTGGGCTGTAAAACGCAGAACCAAACACACCCTATTGCTGTTAAACAGCGAACCAAACACCCCTATATCTGCGTTAAACGCAGATCCAAACGCCCTAGCTGAGCTGCTAACCACAGAACCAAACGCACCCTTATTGTTGTTAAAATCAGCAAACAAACACCCCTTAGGGGCTGTTAACCACAAAAACATACACACACTTTACGGGTCGTTGACCACCAAAACAAACACCCCTTTGGGCGTGTATATCAGCCGAAACAACAGAAATAAAAGAAAACTAAATCAAGAAAAAGAAAATAAACTTAAACAACCAAAATCATTTTAAATTTGTTATTAGTTTTTACAAAATATATAACCATCCAAAC
>BQNB010134194.1:7500-18347 GCA_026074375.1 Tanacetum coccineum | reverse complement strand
GAATGTTGTGTTTTTAGTCAAAATCGGTATTTCTAGTTATTATAAATTTAAAGCTTGTAAAAACACACATCAAGTTTTTGGCACCGTTGTCGGGGATTTGTTTAGTTGTTCTCAGATTGTTTGCTAGTCTTGTGCATGTTTCGTGTGTTTAAATTTCTTTAAAATCTCAAAATATGTTTGTTCTTACAGAAAGTACGACGCACAATTAACCTTGTGCGCCGCACTTCCCATGTTCCCGTTTATTATTTTGTAGGTTTATACCCAAAGTGAACCGGTTTCACACCAAAATCGCCGTACTGTTTTGCAAATAAAAATTTATAAACTTGCCGTACCGTTTTCTGGCAAACGAAACATAAAAAATCGTTTTTCCTCAGGAAGTGCGTCGCAGATACAATTTGTGCACCGATTTTCTTGAAAACCCAGAAAGTACGCCGCACTTACACCAAGTACGCCGCACTTTCTGCAAAATTTGGCAAACAAAATCTGTTAGATATTATATTTTGAGTTGATAAGACAAAACACGAATGAAACAAGATGGAAACATGAAGGACCAAAGTTGTAGTCAAAGAATACTACAAAAGATAAGAATTGATAGATTTTTAGTTTGTCATTTCAAAAAATAAAAAAAAAAACCAAAAATATTTTTATTTCTAAGTTATTTTTACTTTTCTTTTTGCTTTTCGCTTTGTTTTTGCTTATTTTTAATTATTGACATGTTCTTGTTCTTATAATAAAACATGTGTTTTGTTAATCTCTTAGTTTGTTTGATATTTCTTTTGAATTGCATCTGTAAAAAAAAAGAAAAAAAAAAGATGAAATTTTAGAAAATTTGCAAAAAGTACGCCGCACAATTAAGTTTGTGCGCCGCACTTTGCTCCTGTATAACGAAAAATTCTGTTTTTGTATAAAAATAAATCATATGCAAAATTTTTTATGTTATGTGAATAATTGTTAAATGTATTTATTTGTTTATGCATCTTAGTTTGTTTGTTTGTGTGTGTTTGCTTGCGTGCTTATTAAAAAAATAGCATAAAAATGTTAAAACTATAAAATCTTAAAAAAAAAGAGTTTTCGTATTTCCTTTTGTTTAGTTGGTGTGTTTTGTGTTTGTCTATTTATGTGTTTGCATCTGTTTATATATGTGTTCCTAACTAATAAGTGTAATATATATATATATATATATATATATATATATATATATATATATATATATATATATATACATATATATACACACATATATATATATATATATATATATATATATATATATATATATATATATATATATATATATATATATATATACACACACACACACACACACACACACATATATATATAATAAAAAAATATTTTCGGTCATAATAAAACTGCCGCACATACATTGTTGTGCGGCGCACTTCTGTACCATTTTTGCCGCGAGCCAAGTTTAAACGTTTGAAAAAAATAATACAATGTACGCCGCACTTTCTATGAAGTGCGACGCACTTCTGGTGAAAAAAACATGTTTTCTGACATAATAAAACCGTCGCACATATGTTGTTGTGCGGCGAACTTGTATCAATGTTTCCCGCCATGGTATTTTGAAAATTTGAAAAATTATAAAAAAGTAGATTATAAGTACGTCGCACTTTCTTTCAAGTGCGACACACTTTTGCTCTAAAAAAATTTATTTATAAAAAAATTAAAAAAATACTAATAATAATAGTAATTTTGTAAATTATTGTTTTAAACCTTAAATAATAATTATGTGTTTGATATATGTGTTTGTATTAAAACAAAACAAAAACAAAAAAAAACACAATTTTTTTATTTTCGCCATTATTTTATTATTATTTATATATGTGTTTTGAGTGTTCGCATATTAGTAATTATATTTTCCTTTCTATGTTATTTTTCATTTCGTAATGTTTTGTGTATGCTTGTTTTACTAAAATGTATATAAATAAAAAAAATTAATTAAAAAAAAAGATGTTTTGAACTTTGTGGGTGCGTTCGCTGGAAACCCTCACGAGACTATAACTCGTCTACTCGGGCCACCGAGGGGTTTAATGGCTTGTTGCATACGCTAAATGCAATCGTGGTGCCTACGAAAGTGTGCTTTAGTATCTTACGGTTTTTGTAGTTTAATTTATTTTGCAGATTAAATAAAACAAGTGAAGCTTGAATGGTGGTAAAGCTTATCACTTGGGGGAGTGATATATTTGAATTATAATATTACATGTGGTAGAATACACATGACGGCGTTCTGTTTCGCGTCGTATCTTTCAGAATTCAGCCGAGAACTTATGAGCCCCGGGGAGTTTCGTTTCTCTTATATTTATTTCTCCCATTATCCTACCTTTAAGTTATTTTCTGATTACTTATAATGCTTAACTTAAGTGTGGGGGGGGGGGGGGGGGGGGGGGGTGGGGGGGTGGGGGGGGGGGGGGGGGGTGGGGGGGGGGGGGGGGGGGGGGGGCGGGGGGGGGGGGGGGGGGGGGGGGGGGGGGGGGGGGGGGGGGGGGGGGGGGGGGGGGGGGGGGGGGGAGGGGGGGGGGGGGGGGGGGGTGGGGGGGGGGGGGGGGGGGGGGGGGGGGGGGGGGGGGGGGGGGGGGGGGGGGGGGGGGGGGGGGGGGGGGGGGGGGGGGGGGGGGGGGGGGGGTGGGGGGGGGTGGGGGGGGGGGGGGGGGGGGGGGGGGGGGGGGGGGGGGGGGGGGGGGGGGGGGGGGGTGGGGGAGGGGGGGAATAAATTGAAAAATCAGGACTCCATTAATTAATTTGTAACTTTTGTTCGCCCTCGGTAATCTAAAAATCTATTCTTGTTTTTTTTTAAATCTTTTGCCACTTAGGTTAATATTAGAATAAAACATAGTAAAAAAATATATTAAAAAATTAAATAAAGTTTTGAAACCAGAGATGTTTCCCGATGATAAAGCCAGATCGAAACTCGAGATCGATACATTACTTGCGGCATAATACCAATCACCAAAAAAAATGTGAGGTTCACCTTTAAAATCTTATAAAGAATGATTTTTGCTTTAGCTTTCTCGTGTTAAGGTTTGAATGCAACTGCAAGTGTCTTCATCCGTCTTATGGGCTGTGGTAAATTTGAAAAAAGTTCTTCGCCTTTTTTGGTGAGCATTGGTCTCGTTTAAAAATTGTATGAGTGTGCCTGTGATTTATTTTTGATTCTAGAAGTTACGTCGATGAAATCATTACGAGACCGCAGCGGATCAAACGTTCCGGTGATATATGATATTTTTAAGTGATAAGAAGGCAACTTAAGATTAAAACTTCCCAAATTCCATTTAACAAATTTAATATATTCTTTTAAAGCTAATTACACATGATTAGCAACACCACCCCAAATTAAAAACTCATTTCGTTAGCACTCATCTTTATGTGCTAGACACCCCTAGTTTAACGCAGCCGCTAGTCTATTCCTATTCATCTTTCCACGTCCACTATAAAATATACAAATATATATATATATATAGTAATATATAAAACTTTTATCCTAGTCTTTACCCCTTGTTGATATCCTTATGGTTGGTTGCTAGTTGCATCGTAAGATTGAGGTTGATTTTTTCTATATTTGTTCGCACTTTGCTATAAGTGTTTTGCCATTTTGACGAAGACGAAGAGGGCCCGCTCCATATTTCGTATTTTTTGTGGTGTACACTTATATTAAGTGTGGGGGAATTGTTAGTTGTGCGAAAGTGAAAAAAAAAGATTGAAAAAAAGACGGAAAAAAAATCAAAAAAAAAAAAGAAAAGAAGAAAAAAGTAAGAGAAAAGAAAAAGTGATGAATAAGAGCTGGATTGTTATGGCACTTGCGACATATTGATATATTATATTTGTGCCGGGTTGATTATGATCGAGAGAGGTTTGTTCGATAACCTCGCGAGTTTGTAGATTGTCGTAACTAGCAACATGGGTTTCTTGGTAGAGGTGGGCAAAAAAACCGGTTTTCAAACCGGAACCGGTTTGAACCCGAGGAACCGAACCGGTCAAAACCGGTTTTGACCGAACCGGTTCCGGTTCCTGGTCAAACCGGCGGTTTGAAACCGGTTCGACATTTTTGGGTTTAGGCCGGTTTGACTACCGGTTTTTGGAACCGGTTTGTCGAACCGGTTTTTGGAACCGAACCGATTTTTTTTGGATAAAAGTGGGTCCCGGGAATTTACTTTATCAGATTTTCTTATCCATATAGATTTTCTTGTGGATAACTGGATAAATCACAGATTTGCTTATTCTCTAAAATAAGGATGTTAATTTACAGACTATTATCACAACGAACATCCCTCATACAACTTTCCTTTAAGAACAAAAAAAAACATATCCACTCTCAATGGCAATGAATCCCCTCTGGCTCAAGCTACTACCCGGTGTTGGTTCATCAAGTGCACTGCTAAATCCGTGAAATCGTACAAACCAAGTCGAAACCAAGTAAGTTTAGAAAGACTACTACATGTGCATTATGACCGACGGTCATAAAAAAGCACAATGCAAGTCTGCTTTCATTTCTTTGCGGAGTTGGTTTCCCATACGACGGTGAAGAATCAAATTAGTCATCCTCATTGGAAAGTACTCAAGGGGCTCCAGCAAATCAGAACCCTGAAGCGGGGCAAACGACGAAGGGACCGAGATGGGCCATGTTTTCATGTAACAATCCGGATTATCTACGTGACAATATTGCGGTTTTTGTGATTCAAAGAGGGTTACCATTTAACCACTTCGACAACGAACAGACAACGAGAGTGTTCCAGAACACTATGCAACCGCGCTACACTCATGTAAGTCGTTCTACCCTTAAACGTGATGCTATGAAATTATGGGTAGCGTGCTAAAAAAAAATCAAAAAAACAAGCAAACAATTGAATGGTATTTTGCTAACTTAAATACTATGGTCAACCTAACAACGGACATATGGTCCGCCGCAATCCTCAAAATTTGCCCGTTCTTAAATGTGAGTTAACGCACATGGATGAACCTAGTTCTTGGCAAATGATGAAGCGGGTCATTTCATAATCGAAGAGTTTTCGACTGACAACCAATACCGGTAAAAACTTGAAAATATAGTTTAAAAAAAAGACTTGTCGTTTATTGTTTGAAAAGATAAAATTCTGTCAATTACTTTGGACAATCCTTAGCAACAACACATCGGCCATGAATTAACAAGATAAAAATACAACCCACCAATGGGGGGTAGATTTTATCATAGTCTTTGCGTTGCCACACATCATTAACTTGGTTTGTGGCAAGTCGGTTTTAAAGGTCCCCATAGTTAATCAACATGAAAGAGGCTTTCAAACAAATGTTAAAAGTATGTTTTCAAATCTGGTGAAAAAACCGTGACGGTATATATAAAAAATTTGTCACGATGCATGAAAAACCTGTTATTCGCCAAAATGGGACATTTGAAACACGATGGAACTCCACTTTTGAAATGTTCGAAAGTGGTTTGAAACACAAATAACTTTGAGTCATTTCCATGACATTTTTGTTCAGCAAAAATGGTAGAGGTTAAAAAATTCCGGATGAAATTGGGGACTATTGAAATGTTAACCCCATACTTGCGGTGTTTCAAAATTGCTAAACGGTTGTTTTGTCGGGGGTTTACTACCCACATCTTCTCCATTGGTTTTGGCAAACAGATATTTTTTTCATAAGTTGTAAGATTATCTGATTTAGAACTGAAGGGGGGGTGTTGTCAAGTATGGTATAAACCGATTAGAAGAGAAAAACTTAGAAGTATTTTGAAAACATGCACCAGATATTACTTGTGCAGCCCGCTTAAAATCCATGTTTTATAATGTATCTGGGGTATACTATTTGATTGAAAATATATGTAGGGACTGAGTTTGCCGATGAGGGTTTTGCAACTAGGTCCTAGATTATTTTTCATGAATCTTTCCAAGGATTGTATAATAGTATTAAACGAAATATGTGTACTCACCAGACTCAATCAACAACTGCAGAGTGGTCTTCATCCCCAAAAAGAGTCGTGATCCTTTAATCTCGTATGGTACACGGTTTAACCAACATAAACAAAAGAAGGCAAGGGGTGATCCTATAATGTCCTCTGAGTATGAGCAATATATCAAAACAGATTTTGTGAGAGGACTTCAGCCCAAGGACTATGAATCTTATGATGTATTTGGGTTTTGGAAAACAAAGGAAAATCAGTTTCCTGTTCCTATCCCAATCCCCCGCATGTCCCTGGATATAATAAGTGTCCAAAGCTTCTTTTCGCTAGCATCTGATCAGCATTTTCAACAAGTGGTAGGATTTGGTCAATCCGAATACAAGACTTAACTGCAAGATCTTTTAGAGATGTGTAAATGTGTTTTAAAGGACCCACTTAGACGCTCATTTTTTTTTTTTTTTTTTTTTTTTTTTGGGGTGTGTTTTTTTTTTTTTTTTTTTGAGCGTAACAGCACACAACT
This sequence comes from Tanacetum coccineum, assembly GCA_026074375.1. NCBI lineage: Eukaryota > Viridiplantae > Streptophyta > Magnoliopsida > Asterales > Asteraceae > Tanacetum > Tanacetum coccineum. Next base: position 11,913 of record BQNB010134194.1, on the reverse strand, counting down.
CCCACTTGAACTGCCCTTGGACGTTGAAATGGTGTCCTTTTAATGACGAGGTGCAAAGAATGAAGCCACTCAACTACCGATCAAGAAATTGCGTTAGGATGCTAGTAGCGACGGCTCTTTTGAAGAACCACCTCGAGATTATATGTAGGCAGCGGGGCAAAGATGACGAAACCCAAGATGGGAGCTGGAGGGTCTAATGTCACACGGACACGGACAATACACAATACTAACTAGTTTTATTTTGTATTCGTTTATGTTGTATTTCTATATGTTTAAAAATAAACAGAGCAACCGTTCTTAAGTCATCACACTTTTTGTATTTCGTTATGTTGTATTTCCTTACGTTAAAAAAAAAAAAAAAAAAAAAAAAAAAAAAAAAAAAAACCAAAAATGACCAAGACCGGTATAACAGGTTAACCGGAACCGAAACCGGTTCCAAACCGGCAAACCGTTTTCGGGCATGAACCGATACCCATACCGGTTCCAAACCGGTTCATTTCGTGCCGAACTGGTTTCTATCCTGTTGAAACTGAAACTGGTTCCTTCCTGTTTGACCAAACCGAACCGAACTGGTAACTGATTAGGCGCACCTCTTATTCTTGGACTAGTCAACATTTATATTATAAAACCATTTCCAGTAATATCCCCATGCCTTATCCAACACAACCGTGAACCACGAACACCCTTAAAAACCCTAACCTAACATTACAACCCCGAATAAAGTCCACTTTGATAATTATAAAAACTCTGTGCTTAAGCCTTGTCGGTGCTCTTCTATTTTCTACAAAGCCCTAGTACCTTAATACATCATGTCTGAGCAATTGAGTGCGATGTCCCATTTTAAATACCCTTTATTAACATCCACCCATACGAGTGTTTAGTGGATTATACTTTCCTTATGTTCGTGAGGTTCTTAGTCAAGTTTATTACACCTTGAAGATCATTTGGGTATTGTCAAACATCTCTGCTTTCGCAAATAAAAATCAAAAATATTTTTAAATTCTATGTTTGTTTTGTAAAGCTTATTATTTTTCCTTATTTTGCTTGAGGGCAAGCAAACCCTTAAGTGTGGGGGTGCTTGCGCCTTTTGCACGTATTTGTTACAAAAACCAAAAATATTTTCGAAAATTTCACACCCAATAATTTTTTTTAAATTAAAATTAAAAAATATATCAAAATTTAAAAGTATATATAGATATAAAAAAATAAAAATTTCCTTGTCTTGTCACCTAGGACCCTGTTTATAAAATTTCTTTTCTTATATTTGCTTGAGGGCAAGCAAAGTTTTAAGTGTGGGGGGATTTGATAACGCTCAAATTATATATGTTTTTATATGCGTTATCAATGATTATATATATAAATTGATTAATAATATGAACTTTTGGTATATAATCAAGTATATTTGCTATTGTAGGTTCTAAGTATGTGTCGTGGAAGAAAACGGAAGAAAACACAAAGATTTGAAGCTTAAACGAAGAAATAACTGAAGATAAAGATCTCCCGACACATGTCCACTGTTTTGGCCATAACATGAGAGCATGACGAACTAACCGTTTTGAGACGTGATTCTGGCGGCCACGCGTCCGGGAAAGAATTCTCTACAACTTTGGTTTTTGGTCTAAGAACTGAAAAGGCATCAAAACCGCCGCACTTCCAAAAAAGTGCGGCGCACTTTTCACAAAATCACAAGTACGACGCACAAATAAAAATGTACGCCGCACTTTCAGTCTGCAACATTAAAAACGTGAATTTGGTCCCAAAAACGTCTACATACAAGCTTTGCTTGGTCCCCAAGTAAATTCTACCCTATAAATACCCCCCAAAACTCCAGGGAATTTCATATCTTCAAACATATTACACACACACTCTCTAAATCAATTGGAGAGAAGCAAGGAATGGTGAGGATCTTAGGATCCGATGATCCAAACACCCATTTGATCCACCATATCACCACTACCACCATAGCCACGAATTTCTAAAGGTCCACCACCATTTATAAACCTCCATTCATCACTATTACATAACCTAAACTCATTACTCGAAGGATTCACACCAAATCCTTCCGAGTCACCACCATAAACCTCGTTCCAAACACCCATTTGTGACACGTTGCGGGATCACCCTGAAGAGGACGTGATATATCCTCGGTTAATTCATATCATTAGGTTGTTGGTTGATCATAGGATATCTTAGGTTGTTGGATTAGAGAAATGGTTTTGGTTGGAATATTGGTTTTGGTACTTTATAGTCGAATTACTCACATAAACGGACTTGGTACATTTCTTTACTAATAATATTGATGATGTTTCTGAATTTATCTATGATTGTTATGTTGGTTATTGGTTTGGTATGACATGAATGTGAATTGTTACTTGGACGATATGTACATAACTTGTGAATATGAATGCTTATGAATTCGATATTGTTTGACTTGGATCATTATTTATCTTTTGATTTGTCATTGCAATAGATATAGGTCGAAAGGCTCTATTGTCTTGATGAATTTCGCGTTGTCGGTCTATAACAATTCGGTGCTAATCTTGTGAGAATTGATTAGTAAATCTATAAATAACCAAAGTAGAATTATGTTTAAGACCCTTCCTTATGTTGACCGACCCGTGTTGGGAGGAAATACATATTATGCATATTTGATAAAAACCAACTCTTTAATGCGCTTGTGATGATGTATTATAAAGGCCGAAAGGAATCTATGTTATCATTGGTTAGATATGCTTGATATATGATTACCCGTCAAATATGACTTGTATGAATTAGTTTTATAATAAATTTGCAATATCTATATCTCTTATGCTTTGGTATTTTGCTTGCATTATACAACACGTTAAGTGCTATTTGATTCGTTTGGACTATCATTTTAGCTTTGAACTATGATACAACAATAAGTGAATTGGCTACAAAATCCCGTGGAACTACCTGGACTATAATTTTACCCAATACTATATTACACCTCGAATAGGTTATACTTGCCGACAATTGTTGTGTTTTTTTAGTTAACTCGGTATTACTAGTTATTGATATATTTAAAAGCTTGTAAAAAAACACACAACAAGTTTTTGGCCTGCTGCCGGGGATTTTTTTTTTTTTTTATGGGGTTTTTAGTTGTTTAACATATTGTTTGCTAGTCTTGTGCATCTTACGTGTGTTTCGTGTTCTAAATCCCTTGAAATCTAAACATTTATAAACTCGCCGTACCGTTTTCTGGCAAACGAAAACCAAAAAATTGTTTTTCTTTAGGAAGTGCGCCGCATATTCACGTTGTGCGCCGATTTTCCTGAAAACCCAGAAAGTGCGCCGGACTTACACTAAGTGCGCCGCACTTTCTACAAAATTTTTCACAAAAAGAATCTGATTTAAAAACTCAAACCCCAAACAACCACCAAATCTCTAGTCCCAGGTATGTTAATTCATTAAATCCATTTTATCTGAATTATACGCCGTGTAATTTTGTTAATATTTTAGTTGTCATTCTAAAAAAAAAAAACCAAAAAGATTTTTATTCTAAATTTTTTTCTTTCGCTTTTTTTGCTTATTTTTTAATTATTACTGTTACTTGTTCATAAGATAAGAGCATGTGTTTTGTTAATCTCTTAGTTTGTTTGATATTTCTCTTGAATTGCATCTGTAAAAAAAGAAAAAAAAAGATGAAATTTTAGAAAATTTGCAGAAAGTACGCCGCACAATTAAGTTTGTGCGCCGCACTTTGCTCCTGCATAACAAAAAATTCTGTTTTTGTGTAAAAATAAATCATATGCAAAAATTTTTATGTTATGTGAATAATTGTTAAATGTCTTTATTTGTTTATGCATATTAGTTTGCTTGTTTGTGTGTGTTTGCTTGCGTGCTTATTAAAAAAAAATAGCATAAAAATATTAAAACTATAAAATCTTAAAAAAAAAGAGTTTTCGTATTTTCTTTTGTTTGGTTGGTGTGTTTTGTGTTTGTCTATTTATGTGTTTGCATCTGTTTATATATGTGTTCCCTAACTAATAGGTGTAATATATATATATATATATATATATATATATATATATATATATATATATATATATATATATATATATATACACACATATATATATATATATATATATATATATATATATATATATATATATATATATATACACACACACACACACACACATATATATATATATATATATATATATATAAAATATTTTCTGTCATAATAAAACCGCCGCACATACATTATTGTGCGGCGCACTTCTGTACCATTTTTGCCGCGAGCCAAGTTTAAACTTTTGAAAAAAATAATACGATGTACGCCGCACTTTTCATGAAGTTCGACGCACTTTAGGTAAAAAAAACATGTTTTCTGTCATAATAAAACCGCCGCACATATGTTGTTGTGCGGCGCATTTGTATCAATGT
>BQNB010134194.1:0-2500 GCA_026074375.1 Tanacetum coccineum | reverse complement strand
GATTGGTATGAATGTATGTGAATTGTTACTTTGACGAATGTGCAGTATTGTGAATATGAATCTTTATGAATTCGATATTGTTTTACTTTTATCAATATTTATCTTTGATTTGTTCATTGCAATAGATATAGGTCGAGAAGGCCTATAGTCTTGATGAAATTTCGTGTTTGTCTTCTATAACAATCTGGTGCTAATCTTGTGAGAAATGATTAGTAAATCCATAAATAACCCAAGTGGAATAATGTTTAAGACCCTGTCCTATGTTGACACGACCCGGGTATTGGGAGAATTCATATGTAAGCATATTTGAATAAACCACCTCTATAAAGCGCTTGTGATGATGTAGTAATAAAGGCCGAAAGGCTTCTATGTTATCATTGGTAGCTATGCTTGTTTATTATATTACCCTCATTATGACTTGTATGATTTTGTTTATATAAAGTTTGCAATATCTATATCTTTTTTGCTTGGTATCTTACTTGCTTTATACATACGTTTTGGCTATTTGATCCGTGACAATCATTTAGCTTTGTTACTTGATAAACAATCTGTGAATTGCTAAAAATCCCGAACGAACAACGGCTGGACTTACCCAAAACTAAAAAACATAACAACTCGAATAGGGTATACCTGCCCGAATGTTGTGTTTTTAGTTAAAATTTTCCGAGGTTATCTCACGAATCTACCTCTTCTCTTAAAGAACTTCTTGAAGTCTCTAACCGCCATGGCGTATTCTTCATCTTCACTTCCGGAAGTCGAACACTCCTCATCACTAGATTCTTTCTTAGCCTTTAAAGCAAGAGATTTTCTTTCTCCCTTAGCTTTGACTATTTCAGAATCTTTCTTGATGATCATCTCGTGAACTTTGAGATTCCCGATGAGTTCATCAAGTGACAGTGATGTTAAGTCTTTCGACTCTTCAATCGCCGTGACCTTTGCTCTCCATTTAGGATGTAGAGCCCTAAGAAACTTCCTAACATAATTCTTGCTAGAATAACCTTCATCAAGAGCTTTTAGACTAGTAATGATAGTATTAAATCTAGCAAAAGCACTATCTATAGATTCGTCTTCAGAAATGACGAATTGTTCATATTGTTGTACCAAAAGGTCGATCTTGTTATCTTTGACTTGGTTATTACCTTGATGGGTGATTAACAAAGTTTTCCAAATTTCTTTTGCCGTATTACACATGAAAATTCTTTCATATTCTTTTCTTGGCAAAGCATTGTAAATAACCATTTTGGCTTTGTTATTTTTCGCAAGCTTCTTTTTAAGATCATCACTTTGTTTTTCAAAAGGGATAACCTCATCTAATTTGGTTTCCGGATTTTGTTGAATAGGTTGAAAATCACCGTTAGTAATAACATGCCAAAGATCAAGATCTTTTGATTTAACATATGTCTCGAATATATTTTTCCAATAAATAAAACTATCACTTTCAAAAAGTGGTGGTCTTTGCATGGATTGCCCTTCTAGATATTTGTCAGAATCCATAGATCGATCCAAGCTTTAAAATACAATATATTTTAAAAATCTTGAGTGACCTTGGCTCCTAATACTAATTGTGGAAACTAGAAGGGAGGGTTGAATAGTTTACAGGTTCGTTTTACGTTTTAAAAGTTTTCTTTCAAAATACATAGATTCGAGTTGTATGTTCAACCAATCAACAATATGAATAAACAATGTAAATATCTAAACTAAAACTAAATAACAGTGACAACAATATAAAGAGATAGGGAAAGGAACAATCAAACCAAGTGTTAGCCTTAAAATATGTTGACTTATTTGGAATTACATTAGTTATCATTAGGCAAGACTTGCAGGGACTAAAATTGTTAAGTTAGAATAGTTTCCCTAGTCTTGACCTATATATACCCCCTCCATACTTCCATGGAGGGGTGATGATTCATTTTGTATCATTTCACCAAAGTGTGTGTGTGTTCTTTATCTCTCTAAAACACATACACATCTTTCCTTTTTCTCTCTCTAAATAATATGGCTAAGTTCTTGTTCAATCCTCCCCGATCTCCGGATCTTGTTTAGCTAGTGTTTCTTATTGCGTACAATTGGTATCAAGAGCTAACCGGGGGTGTATTGTATTCGTGCATGTTGTGTTTGTGGTTTTGTTGTGGTGATTTATTTGGAGCTTATAACAGTTTTTTTGTGGGTATTAACCTCTTAAACTATTTTCGAAAGTTTTTTTTTCTTTGTTTAATCTTTGTTTTCGAAAGTTTTTTTTGTTGTGGTGGTGTTTATTAAAGTTTTTTGGCTCGACGTATCATAGTGCTTATTTCATATACGGCTTATATGGTTCAGATATGTTAATTGTCGTGGCCCATATTTGAGGATTTGTTTTTTTATAATAGCCTATATTTGACAAAGGGTTTGTTATTTTTGATTTTTCCGTGGCTAACATCTTTGTTACAACTGCTTATTCTCATGGCTTATTTCTTTGGGTTTACAACTTATTTTTGATCTTATTTTGGTTGTGGTCCACGGC
>BQNB010134192.1:4721-18348 GCA_026074375.1 Tanacetum coccineum | reverse complement strand
CATTTCATAATAAAAAAAAATTTGTATTATGGGTTGACACACCATCAATATAGGACTGTACTAACCCAACCGTTAAAAAAAGGATATACAAACCACAATTTTTTTTATTTTTATATGTTTTTTTATATTTTAAATTTTTGTCCCAATTATAAAACCGTGGAATTAAAAAACAGAACATAAATTATAAAGTTTGGTTTTTAAAAGTATGAAAACACAAAAATACGAAGTATAATACCATAAAAATGTCTTTGTTCTGTTAATAAAATGAGTAAAACTGACCGAAAAAAATACGAAACAGAAATTATAAAGTCAAAATAGTAAAAGACAAAATATATGAAACCAAAAAAGCATTATACATTATCTTGTCATGTTAATTAAGCGGATAATAGGAAAGTATAAAAGGTAACTAGGTAAGTGGTGTGGAGGTGATGTAGAAACTACACATATAAAAAAAATATGTAATCCATGCACATATAACAATGTTATAAAAAGTCAATAGAATTAACAATGATAAAAGGAAAATTACTTTTAGAAAGAGTAATAGAAAGTAAGAGTATAGATCCGTTTAGTATCGACGTAAGTGAAACGTGCATCTAAAAGAGCTAGGTATCATAACACGGTAACACTGAAAAAATGCAGCCATTTCAGCGTTACATCAGCTTTAACATTTCAACACCAACACACCAAAATACCCCTCATCATAACACCTCATAACACTACCTTTTTGAGACCCACCTTTATTTTACCAGAACAGCCCTAAACAAACTAGAATATTTTATTCATTAAATAATATTACACATTACAATACTTAAAAAACATACGAAAATTAGAAAACATACGAAAAAAGGTTAAAAAAAACATACGCTCCGATGACTAAAATTGTTCATCTTGATCTTCAACTTCTTTCCAAATATGCTCCATACAGTTTTATTGAAGACTAATATGCGTTTCTCTGTCCCGTAATATGCATTTCTCTGTCCCCTAATTCTTTTGCTTTTCGACATTGGACTTCACATATTTCAACCCATGTACATTTCATATTTCTTAACGGATTAGCATACACATCATTCCTATAACCACCATCTGTTGATCTTCTAAAATCATGTTATGCATTATGATGCAAGAATACATGATTTTACGTATGTTGCTGACATGGTATAGATGTGCTAGTTGTTGTATTATTCTGCAACGTCCTTGGAGAACACCAAAAACACGTTCGACATCATTTCATGCACTTTCTTGACGCTTTTGAAAGTAACTATGTCTCGCGTCATTTGAGAACGTGAATGATTTGAAGAAAGTTGTCCACTGTGGGTAAATTTCGTCGGCTAAGTAATACCCCTTTCAAACCCGACACCATTGACCACAAAAGGAGCTACATGGGCTATGTCAACAAGAAGGTCGTTAAATAACGAAGAATTATCTAAAACATTAATATCGTTATTTGCACCTGCTACCTTAAAGTACGCATGTCAAATCCGCAAATATTGCGAAGCAACAACTTCAAGCATTATAGTAGGGTATTTTTTTATCACCACTACCTCATTGTCCCTGCCATGATACTTGACAATTTCTCCATTCCCAGTGCGTACAGTCAATGCTTCCAAGCATTCTAGGAAAACCATGAACATTCTCACGTTTAGTATTTAGATTTTCAGCGTCTTCCAACGTTGGCTTTCTTAAAAACTTCGACATGTACACATCAATAATGCACTTACTAAAATATAATAGACAATTACGCATGTACACGAACATTCTCATTTGAAAATATTCATCAAATGCATCGGGTGTGTTGTCGTATGCCAATAGGCGTATGACAGTTGTGCATATCATAATAACACTAAAACTCATTCGACCCGTAGCATCGGGTCGGACTAAAAAGAATTGAAAATGCTTTGGAAGAGGATCGGCAGTAGAATTTTTAATGCCGAATAAATTTTTTAGAAATAGACTTCAGCTTATACGGTATCTTCTTTGAAAATAATATAATAGATACTTACGATGGATCGGGTTACGGCTAAGTCGGGGACAATTTTATTCTTTTAGTAACCGTTCGTGATACTTGTATGCTTGCGTCATAAAGTAAACGTCTGTTTCGTCATCGACTTCGCAAGCGTTGGGATGTCGTTCTTCATCACTTTCATTTGGATTCATTGTGAAAGAAAGTGTTTTTGTGTAGAGAGTATTTTTGTTTTGTGTATGAAAAATAGTTAAATTGGGGTGTAATATATATTGTCAGGAATCAAGAAAAGTCTCAGTCACTACTAAAATAGTATCACGTAGGTCGTAGTTAAACGTTCGGTTATACGAAAGCCAACCGGGCCAAGCCCATGGATAGTCTATGGGTTTGCCGTCCAATTCATGTAGTATATAAGCCATCTCCTTGTGATGGATAGGGTGTTGTCATTTGTAACAAACACTCTTTTATGTTATTCTCTCTTTGTCTCTCTAAAAGTGTCAACCATCATTTCTCTCTCTAGTTCTTTCTTGAAATCTCATTAGGAATACTTGTTTGTGATATCATTAATTGGTATATGTCGTCATGGGGTGATTGGGTGAGTTTGTGTGCGTTTTAGTGATCAAAACCCACGGTGTTTTTAATTTTCTATCTAGTTCGTACACTTTTTCTATAAATTTAAAATTTTTGTGTTTAAAAACCTTGAATTTTTGTGTATATAAGGTGGGTATTTTAAAAAAGTAAAATTTTTTGAGAAATATCGGTTAGTTAACATTGGGTAGGTAATTTGAAAAAAAATTATTTAATCACACCAATGTGCATTGGTGGCTTAACTCGCTGGTTGGCCAAATGATGTTGGCGGTATCATAACGCTGGCCAACGCCGTGCCACCTAAGCATAACGTCAGCTCCGGCGTTATAATACCCAACCCTCTAAGTAGTTGTGTGGCCTCCAAAAGAGGTTAATAAAACGCTTTTATATAGTAATAAGAGGAGAGATAAGAGGATGCTTAATAATGAGAAAAACGTCTTTACGGACCAACAATGTAATAAAAAAACAGGGCACATGGGTGAGATAACATGTAAAATTAACGACAATTAGCTCTTAAGACCAAATGCGCACAAAAAAGACGACACTGGGCAGCATCTCGGCGAAACCTAGAACGGAGGACCAAAAGGGCATAACGGAGCCAACTTCACGTATACCAAAAAAAAGCCAACTTCCGGGACCAACGGTGTAATTTACTAGTAATATTAAACTTGTCAACCTTTGAATACATCCCTCACCTCAAATTACCAAATATCAACATCTTACTGCTAGTTTTTCTTCCCATAGCAGGAGAGCGCTTCACTTTCAAAGTCAAACACATGGGTCCACTTGAGAGATTTTGTGATAAAAGGTTAAGGGTTCGAGTCTCGGCTCCTGGCTACTCTATATGGTGTTGCACTGGGCTAGAGAGTTGTCGGAGCTATTTCTTGTAGGGTGGACAATGTATGATGTCAAAAGGCACCTGGAACCAAGATGTTTTCGCTAATTCACACATTTTCTCGGACAACATCAAACAATGTCTCCGTTCCTTTCAACACTTTGAATAATCCTCCAAATCCTCTGTTGCTACGAAAACATGTCTTTGGAAACAAGTTCAAACTTTAGATGACTAAAAGCACATACCTTGTTACACTAAACAATAAAGTATTATGCAATGTTAAACAATTCCTTGTTACACAAAGCAGTAGCACATACCATACTTTTTTCTGAATACAACTTTATGAACTTATCTTATGTTGTCAACATGCCTTTAATCGTCAATTATAAGACAAAAATCATGTCTTTGACTGCAATGAAGGAACCAAACAAGAAAATTCCAATCCGTATATCCCACCTAGTCCATACTTACACTGTTTGATTTTGGACCAAATGTTTTAAAAACACCTTATGAGCAAATATTGACTACATTAACCAAGACTATATTCACTTGATCACTCCTAAACATCTAAAGAATGTTATATTAATTACTATCCACAAACGTAATTAGAGCAGACATGTCTTAGACATGCTTCAGGAATTTTATCGAACACTTTGTAGGCATTATGCCGTTCGTTATACTCCCTTATTCTCGCTCACATTTTTACTTGATTAACAGATAATGTCTAAAGAATTTGATCACCTCAAAGTTCCCCTTGAAAGTATCATATCTGCCACCAACAACTTCGATCAACAAAATATCATCATTAACGGTGGATTTGCAAAGGAATACAAGGGACGGTTCTTGTGGTCCGATGAGTTGATTGATATCCATGTTCGGAGGTTTAATAAAGAAAGGAATGATCTAGATTACCTGTTTTGGACGGAGATCTCCATGCTTTCTACTCTTAAACACAAAAACCTGGTTTATCTGGTTGGGTTTTGTGATGATAATGATGAAAAAATCATCATTAACAGGCGTGAGAACAGGGGAATGCTCTTCCACTCTTTCAGTGACCCGATGTTGACATGGGTGCGAAGATTGGAGATATGCGTTGGTGTTGCACATGCATTGAGCTATATTCATTATGATAAGCCACGTGATTTTAGCGTAATACACCGGGCAATAGACAGCTCTAGAGTTCTATTAAATGATGACTGGGAACCCAAGTTACGTGCTTTTGAAAGTTCCATGAAGATCAAAGCTTCTCAAAGGCATGATTCATTTTATACTACATTCAAGGGTGTGGATGGGTATGTAGACCCAACATATCTTGAGACACAAACTGTGAGCCACAAGTCAGACATGTACTCTTTTGGGATAGTAATGTTTGAAATACTATGTGGTAGGAAATCAGTAATTGACGATCAAGATAATAAGTATTTGGGTCCAATGGCCATTTTCCATTATAAAAATAAATTATTAGATGAAATAATTGATCCGGTTCTATGGAAACAAATGGATCCGCAATCATTCCGCATTTTCACAGAAACAGCTTATGACTGCTTAAATGAAGAACGATTACAACGCCCGAATATCCATGAGATTGTCACAAGACTTGAGAGCGCGTTGAAACTGCAAATGGAACGTCAAAATGATGTAAGACGGTTTTTCTCTATTATCTGTCTTTTATAATATTAACATTAATATGAGTAAAATTGTTTACTTATTATTGTGTTTATGGTATTAAAGGAAAATTCAATAGTTGCGGCCAAAGTTGAAGATACATCATCTAATCATGACAAGGTAATTATTTACCTATTATTATTATTGCTTTAAATCGGTGGGACTTTGTCTTGTTTGGCAAATATAGGGATCATTGACCTCCATATCTACACGTACAGATTGAGTCCCATGTCAGCAAAAAGGCAAAGTCTTTCCTCGAAGATCTTTCTCACTTAAGACTCAGCTGTGAAGATGTGAATATGATTTCCGAAGGTCGTCTCTTGCCTTTCGCACTGTTCAATGTCTTTGGAAAGACTTTCAAATCTGATTATAAAAAGGATGCGAGCAGAATGTTCTGGGTGGAGATTTCGATGCTTTCGAGTCTCAAACATAAGAATATAGTATCTCTTGTTGGGTTTTATGATGGGGAGAAGGAGAAGGCTATCATATACGAGGGGGAGGCCAACGGAAGTCTTGAAAAACATCTAAGTGACAAGACTCTTACATGGATGCAAAGGTTGAAGATTTGTGTTGGTGTTGCAAATGCATTGAGTTACATCCATTATGATCCTGGACGAGATTTTAGTGTCATACATTGCAACATCAGGAGCTCGAAAATTTTACTAGATGACAAATGGGAACCAAAGTTATCTGGTTTTAATTTATCCATGAAAAATAGTGTAGCTCGTAGGCATCGTCTTGTTCTTACTAGTGATGTTATCAATAATGTATACTTGGACCCAAAATACAATAAATCTGGAGGTCTGAGCGACAAGTCAGATGTGTATTCATTGGGTGTTGTATTATTCGAAGTTTTGTGCAGGAGGAGTGCAGTTCTTCCAGATGAAGAGTTGGGAGAGGGGTTATTAAGTCAACTGGCCAGATCTAATTTGCATGAAATGATTGATCCGCATATACGAAAAGAGATGGGCACAGAATCACTCAAAATCTTTTCGGAAACAGCATATTGGTGCATAAAAGAGGAAAGAGCGGACCGTCCATACATAGATCAGGTCGTCAGAAGACTTGAAAAAGCTTTGGAACATCAGTGGAAACATGAGAATCCAGTTAACCGTACATCACCAATTCAGTTGAAGGTACGTAATTTTGTTGTGTGTCAAGTAAACTCCTCCGGTGTATATGTCACTTCCCTTTTATAAAACTGAAAATGAGAAAAAGTTGCAGGAAAGGGTGGCAATTCAAGACACAACACATAACATGGCGCAAAACTAGCATGAATTTAAATGGGTTTGAGTTAGGGATAAACAAAGTTTAAGATTAAAACATTTTCAAAACAATTTAAGTGATTAAATCAACCCAAAGTTTAGGGATAAAAGTATAAATTAAAACCATTATTTACCGATTATAAAAATCTTGCTTCTCTTAATATCACTCCAATCCTTACTAGCATTAATGTGGTATTGCACAACTTCATAATTTTACAGGGAGACAACTTGGAACACTTGAAGATTGGACTAAATGATATAATCGAGGCTACCAAGAATTTTGATGACGCGTACATTATCGGGTCTGGTGGATTCGGTAATGTATACATAGCAGATCTTGAGCATTTTGATAGAAGTAATTCCTCGTTGATAGAAGGGGTGGATAAATGCGATTTACCCAAAATACGAAGCACGGTAGCCATAAAGCGGATTCACAATCAGAAGGGAGAACGAGGGTTCATTACAGAAATTGAAACTCTAACTAGTTGTAAGCATGAGAACATAATCTCTCTTCTTGGTTTTTGTTATGAAGGTAATGGTGCAATGATCCTGGTTTATGAGCATGCTTCCAAAGGAAGTCTTGAAGAGTATTTGGGAAGTAGTGATAAAATGACTAATCTTACTTGGGTGCAACGAATAAAGATATGTCTTGATATTGCACATGGCTTGAATTACATTCACACAAACACGGATCGGGACAAACAAAAGATAATACACCGTGACATTAAGAGTGCAAATATTCTACTGGGCGATAACTGGAAGGCGAAGATTGCGGATTTTGGGCTCTCGAAATTCCACCCAGAAAATGAAGATGCCAGTACTTTCAACGCCAGTACGATTGCAGGTACAGATATGTATTTGGATCCAGAATATGAGAGGTCCGGAAGATTAAATAAAAAATCAGACATTTACTCCTTTGGAGTAGTCTTATTTGAGATCTTGACTGGAAAGTTGGCCTATGATCGTATTTTCACCGACGTTGACGACAAGGGAATTGCACCCATTGCACGAGATCATTTTGAAAAGGGAACACTCATGGAAATTGTTGATCACAAGATAAAGGAAGAAACCAATGAACATGTCTTTTCTCTAACTAAAGGACCCAATAAAGAGTCTTTGGACGTATTTTCAAAAATCGCATTTGAGTGTCTAGCGGAAACTAAAGCGCAACGTCCAACGATCGAAGTTGTCATTGACAAACTCCAAGAAGTTTTAACCTTTCAGGTAAGATAATTATTTAAAGATACATTTTTATTATAGATTACACAGATGGTTAATGTGGTATACACAAAACAACATATAAGAACCTTATGATGTTTCTGTGACATTGGTCAGTTTGTATTTGACTTATCAAATTAACTCATTGTCCAACACAGGAAAATCACAAGGACAGCCTCAAACTGTCACTTCAAAACATAAAGTTGGCCACTCAGGCCTTCAATCAAGAGAATATCATTGGACATCGAGGTTTTTGGAACGTATACAAAGGTGTTACTCAAGCTCATGGGCCTAACATCATAGCTGCAAAGCGGTTGGAAAGGAAGTCTGCTGAAGGAGAAGCTGAATTTATGACCGAGCTGGAAATCCTTATGGATTATAAACATGAAAATGTTATTGGTCTTGTTGGCTACTGTGATGAAGAGGATGAGAAAATTATTGTATATAAGTATGCATCCAGAGGAAGTCTTGATAAGTACTTGAGTGATGATTGTCTTACATGGGTGATGCGACTTAAAATATGCATCGATATCGCAATCGGGTTGGAGTTCCTTCATGGAACTGTTTCAAGTCCAGAAATGGTGATACATCGGGACATCAACAGCAGCAAAATTCTACTGCTTGATGATTGGAAAGCAAAAATTAGTGATTTTGGCCTTTCCTTAGTATGTCCAATAAATCAGGATGTAGAATATGTCAAGGATAATGTTACAGGCACAATAGGGTATCGTGACCCACTACACTCGAAAACAGGCTTCCTAACTGAAGAATCTGATATATTCTCACTGGGTGCGGTTCTATTTGACATATTGTGTGGGAAACTATCGTCCGAAAAGCTAGATAATGAATATCTTTATTTACCCTTTTTGGCTAAACACCACTATCATGTAGGAAAACTTGATGAGTTAGTGTTTGAGGGTATCAAAGAACAAATTGTGCCACAGTCATTTATTACATTTGCAGAGATTGCCTATCAATGCATACATCACATGAGAGAAAGACGACCAACAGCTGCTGAAGTGGTCATACAACTCAAGAAATCATTGGAATTTCAGGTAAGTTTCTATATTTTCACAGATTTGGCTATATTTTGATTCATACTGTAAGAAAGTAATTGTATGAAACATGATTTTATAATGTATATACAGGAGGATTATGAGAAATGGGAGCCCAAATTGCCTAAAGACTATAAAGATATAATCCAGGTGTCAAAGTGCCCTGATGACTATTTTACCTTCAAGAGAGAGGATCTTTACAACATTTTTTCAAAGGGAATCCTCCTTCAACAGGACAAAGTGGTAATCAGTTCATTCTCGTAGCTTGGTTATGTTGTATCTCTCGTGTTCTATGCATCTTTTACCTTTCGAATGATAAATCATAATCACACATGCATTTATATTACACATCATAACATTGAGTCTAATTTTTTTTTGTACAACAGTTGCTGTCATTCGATGGTGACAGAGAAAGAAATGAAATGGTGTCCGCGACAATGTTTTCTTACTTAGGTGATTGTCAGCATGCGTTGAAATCTCTTTCAGAATCAAGGTTATTCTCTCCACCTCATATCTAACTTTGTTAGTATTAAGTCATAGAGAAAAGATCTATAAAGAAAAATGTCCAATTAAAAAACAAATCCTTCAATCTCATCCATCCATTTTATTTCCATCTAACGGCTTATATTAAATCCTATGTTTATTTAATTAAAAAAACTCACTTTCATCCTATGTTTTAAAATTAACATATTTCTCAAACCGTTAATCGTTACGCAAATTTAATTATACCATCGCGAAGATAATTAAATTATCTTTCTATAGACGGGCACTTTTATATACTTTCGACGATTTTTTTTTTAATTTTCGCCCAGAAAAAAGCACACGTAATTCGAAAAATCTCACGTGATTCGAAAAATCACATGTGATTCATTACTTGAAAAATCACATGTAAATTTGTAAATTCACATGCGATTTATGAATTTATGAAATCACACGTGATTTATTACTTTAAAATCATAAGTGAATTTGTGAAATCACATGCGATTTATGAAATAGCACATGATTTTTAAAAACAACAAATCACAAGTGATTTTACAAATCAGGTGTAATTTTTCTTTGCGAAAATTTTAACACTAAAAAATCGTCAAAAGTATATGAAATCGATATTTTTTAAGTTACGTCTGGAAAAATCACATGTGATTTGTATCACAAATCACATGTGATTTTATGAAATCACATGTGATTCTGCTATAAATCACATGTGATTTTTTCAGACGTGATTGAAAAAAAATAGTTCAAAAAAAGTTCGTCGAAAGTATATAAAAGTGCCCCTCTATAGAAAGATGATTTAATTCTCGTCGCGATGGTGTATTTTTTGTCGTTTGACGATTTACCGTTTGCAAGATATTTAATTTTTTTAAAATAGGTGGATAGTGAGGTTTTTTATTATTTAATGAAAAATGGATGGTTAGAATGTGTTCTTTTGTTCTTTGATATGACATTGTTCTTTAATGATCTCACCTCAAAACGGGTAATGCATAATGCGTTTCCATTTAACGTGTAATGCGTAATGTGTTAACTTTTCTATAAATTTTTATACGAGAATTTTTATAAATTTTTTCTATTTAACGTGTAATGCGTAATGTGTTAACTTTTCTATAAAACGGGTAATGTGTAACGTGTTAACTTTTCCATTTAACGTGTAATGCGTTAAATGGTCATTTATACGTAATCTACTTATTACATAAAGTAATTAATAGATTACGTATAAAAATTTCCTCGCAAAATAATCCTTCAAAAAATACATATTAGGTCGATATGGTTTGCTTGGACACTGGTTTTCATTTACAAAGAGTATTTGTAGGTTGTGTAATTAGTTTTCCAAAGTCTTAGAAGTGTCACACTGGCGCTTAGGTTGTTGGTGACCGATGAGTTTGATCGATAAGTGTTCATTTTGCCTACAAGCTTGTATTAACAAAATCAGTTCAAGTAAATAACAAGCTTTTGACATGTCTACACTTTACTTAACATACATGTCGATTATGTTAAGTAGTTAAGCTTACTAAAATGTAGTAATTAAATACACAAAATCATCTTCCAAAACACAAATTCTATATTCCTAGTTCTTTTGTACTTCATCTTACCTGGGTGGTTTTTAGTAACGAGTGTGATTCATATTCTGGTGGTACTCATGTAAGCCTTCGGGTGTCGTAATAGTAACTATTGCCAAGTGCAAAAATGTGAGCAAGTCTAAACAGATTTTGGGTCGAGTCTATATAGGTTTAGGGCGAGTCTAAATAGATTTTGGGTTGTGCTCGGGGTGAACCATTTAACCTATCTACTATTAAACAAGTCAAGTTTGGGTTAGAAAATAAGTTAAGCGGGTCGACTCGTTAATTTTTTCTTGTTATTTAGAAATTATATTTATTTTATTATACAGGTTAAAGCGTTAAATGAGTCGAACCACAAAGCTATTTAACTTGTGTAACCCAATGTGTTAATTTTTCTAGATAAAACGGGTAATGCGTATAAAAATTTAACGCGTAATGCGTAATGTGTAATGATACGAATATGGTGTTGTTTGTTAGAATATGGTAGTCGAATAACACGAATACATTACGAATATGTGAGCCTATTGGGGGCACACACGTTAATACACGGAGAATACGTTTAATACTTCACGTTGATAATAAACCAAGGACTAGAATGAACAAAACCCAAACCCCAAGGACATACCAAGGTGGCCGGTTCCTAAGAAGGTTCGAGTAGGGGTGTTTGTTCGGTTTGAATAAGGAGTACAAAGAAAAGGAAGTGTTGTGATATAACTAGGACTTGATTTCCTAGTTTATCTATACTAAGGTTTGATGAGTATAAATACTCTTCACCCTAGGTCATAAATCACACGACACATCCTTAAAACCTTCATTATCATTCGGTTTTCTTTTGTTTCTCTCCACCGATTTCTTAAAACCTTTTAAGGGTTCTTTTGGTTTTCGGTTTCATCCTACAACCGAATTCGATTAAGCTTGAAGCTTTAATTGTTTTTCATTCTTGTTTCCTCCTGGCTCGACACTCAAGATTTATACACGAGGTGTTTGTTTGATCTCCTATTCGAAGATTAAAACCCTAAAGGGTTTCGGATTGCTTAAATTCGGTGCAAGGGATTTTTGGTTATCAGGGTTTTCTTTAAACCCTAATTCGGTTTGTTTTTTGGTTTTCGCATATCATCTCAAAGGGTGCGATTGGTATTCGGTTATAAAACAAAGGTTGTTAGTTAATGGAGTTAAGCCTAGCAAGCTTACGTGTTTGGTTGACGTGATTGTGTGAGCAACCGTAGAGGCAATTTACTTTAATTGCTTGTTTCGTTTTCTTGATCAATTATCAAAGGGTACGCGTTTCTTTTACTTCTTGTTTAAGTGTTAACCATATGCTATTACTAGATCCAAATCCGCTGCGTACTCGTAGTAACTTGGTTACATAGATATTAAATCCCAACATGGAGAATGATTATTGGTTTTTCTCTGGTAGTTGAGGAAGAAACCAAGACAAATAAAACCAATAAATATGACATTTACAAACACAGAACTTCAGGTTTCAATCGAACTTCAATAACTTTTAACTTGTTAAATCGTAGAAAAGATAACAATTATGGACGAGTGATAAACTACATGAAAATCCCTAACGAGGACGTATTCGAGATCATCAAGAATTTGATCAAGATTGCTGCTATCGACCATCCTAACGAGTTTCGTGAAAAAAGAGACAAACTAGCTGAGGAGCTTTTCACACGTGATATGATCAGTGCGAGTCGTGTAAACAAAGAAGATAATGAGATGCGGAGTTTTGACGATTAAAGGGTTCTTTAAAAAAGTGGCATTCTGAATCTGGAGAGGTTGTCTTGACTTGTTGAAAAAAGCTTCGGACATGAGGCTATCTATTAAAACTCTGGCGGCGACGAGGACGTGGATAACTGTTAATGCCTTTGAAGACAACATGAGTCGAAAGATGTTAAGCAGACAGCTAAGGTGATGATAAGAGATTGGAAACGTATGGTGGACGAATATTTGGATGGTGATGGGAAGAAATCGGTTGTGGTTCAAGAAGAGGAAGAATGTGGTGAACTAAATAAGAACAACGTCAAGCCAGTGAACGGGAATGACTTGGTAGTAGTACTAATGAGCGAGCAGCAAACAAGAAATATAGTGCGACAAAAGTTGAAGGAGGCCCAAGTTACTGAAAAGGATAATGTGCAAAGTAAGGGTCCTGTTAACGATAATGAGGGAGTTGCTGAGGTTTCAAGGACTACAGGGCTTGTTAATGAGCGTAAGCGTGAAGATGAATCAAAATCAGAATCTAGATCGGTATTGCTTGAATCTTCAAGGAAACCAAGGGAATTGAATAGGAATATGAAGTTGCAAACCGGTTCAGAAAAGGCAAAGGATCAAAAGGGTCCGGTCAGTCTAGATCAACAACGTAAGAAAGCAGTGAATGTGGAGGCTGCAACATCAAAGAATCAAAAGGTTTCAACCGCAAATTTTGATGAGAAACTTGAGGCAGCTAAGCGAAAATTACAACAGGGTTATAAAGAAGAGGAGTTAATGAAGAAGAAGCGAAGAGTACAAGTACTGGAGTATCATGAACTCACCAAACACGGTATTCTACCCCCAAAGGATCAACACGTGGAAAACGCTCTTATGCCCGTCGCTGATTGATTACATTTTAATCCTTTTATAATGACATATTCTTTTGTAAAACTCTATATATCAATCTAAGAGTTTCTTTAGTTCATCCTCCTGTACAAATCTTGTTGATAATGACTAGTGGTAAATTGTGCTTTTTTTTTGTCAGAAGTGTTCACTTGCAGTTTCTAGTTGTGCCAAGTAATTAGTTTGTTGTGTTAAAAACAAGTAAAATCTGTTTTTGACAAAAGTACAAACCACTGTAACATACATCTTGCTACATATTAGGACTAATATAACTTACCATGGAATATTCAACCTCACTCCTATGAAAATTTGATAGCAAGTGGAATGCTTTCATTCAAACATAAGATTCCATAAATATGTACAAGTTTACACGAGTTTCAAAAGGCTAAACCCAC
>BQNB010134191.1:7615-18348 GCA_026074375.1 Tanacetum coccineum | reverse complement strand
GCAATGCTCATGTGTTAGCACTCCCCGATGGACCCGATGACTTTGTGGTCTATTGTGATGCATCAAAACAAGGTTTTGGGTGCTTGCTAATGCAGCAGGGCAAAGTGATAGCGTATGCGTCAAGACAATTGAAGAAGCAAGAGAAAAATTATACCGCCCATGACCTAGAACTAGGTGTGGTGGTGTTCGCTCTTAAAATTTGGAGACATTATCTTTATGGGACGAAAAGTGTTATCTACACTGACCACAAGAGTCTCCAGTAAATATTTGACCAGAAAGATTTAAATATGCGCCAAAGGCGGTGGATCGAGCTACTTAGTGACTACGAGTGTGGGATCAAATACCACCAGGGCAAGCCGAATGATATGTGTGAAACACATATCCGTTTTATATCAAAAATAACCTTAAAAAGACAAAATTGTGCTTTAAATGCTTGAATATTGCTTGTTTTGTCTTTGTGATTGTGTAGGTACGAATATTGCAAAAATCTCAAGAAAACGGTTAAAACCGGACAAACACGGACACGGGAACGGAAGAGCACACAAAGAGCTGAGAGAATGCTATCAAAAGTCAACAGTGGTTAACTCAAGTCAACCTTCAGTCAAACAAGGTCAACACAAAAAGACAAAATCAAAAATTCCCAAATCAGTCCCTCAAAGTTAACCAAATTACGGCTCGGGCTTGGACTTTGTGTTATAAGAAAGTTAACGGGTGTTAACTCTTATAATTATAAGAGTTAACACCCGTTAACTTTCTTATAACACAAATTCCAAGCTCGAGCCTAAAAACTTGCCAAGCCTAAAACTCTTATAAGCCTGAAGTTATAAACCCGGGTAAAAAGAAAAAAAAAGTCAAACACCCTTATAAGTAAAACAAAAGCGGGAAAAATCGTTTCTACTGTTCATCATCACTTTCGTTTTACCCCTCCCATCAAATCAAAGGGCAATTAACAATTGAGGGTTAGGATGGGTAATTCAAGGGTTAAGGAACACGTTGGCAGAGTATTACATCATCTCTCACTCTCATTGGCCAATTCCCAAAAGGGAATGACACGGAGGCAAGGGAGAAAACACACCAAGGAGTGGGTTTTTGCACTAAAACGTTCACAAAAGAAGCACAATGGTATCTGACACACGGATTGCCACGTTGGCAATCCGTGTGATCAAAATCTAATCCAAGGGCTCACAATCGACATCCAATGATTGAGTTGAATAGATGGTTGAGATGAAAAGGGGCGTGTAACCACCTTTGGCCTAGAAGCTTCTCCTGGCAGCTATAAAAGGACTCCTTCACCCTCACATTGCTTAATCTTCCTTTTTCCTGCAACTTTTAGTTAAAAAGCTCTTTTGTATTTTTTTTAAATGTAATTTTTCCTTTCAAAACTCTTGTAATTTCCTTTTATCAAGTATTGTAATATGTTTTTAAGTAATAAATAAATCATCATTTTAGTTTTAATAAATTGTTTTTACTTACAAGCTATTACTGTCCTCAAAAGTGTATGCTACTGTTCCATAAGCTTTGATAAGATCTCTACAAGCTCTCTTGGTCTCTAAGCTAAGATTGAGATTAAATAAGCCTTTAACATACTCAAACCTTAAAATCAACTATAAGTACCTTTGCTTTTGGATTTTAGACTTAAGGAAGATGAGCTTAACCTGGAAGGGCTCATATGGACTTTTACTAGCTTATCATTGATAAGCTAGAGCTGTTGATAAGCTCTGTCCTTTATAAGCCTTGTTTAGCTAAGGCTTCTTGTAAGTTTTCTTTCGTATTAACTGTCTTAATTTTCCTAGCTTAATTTTGCTTATTATGCTTATTGCTTGCTTATTCTTGTTAGTGTTAGCTTAGATATGCTTAATATGTTTGCTATATGCTTTTAGTTACATTTCTCATAGTTAGATCCCTTAGTTTAATCTATTTATATAAATTTTGTGCATAAAAAACAAAAAATATTATCATAGGCCTTTAGATCTTAAATTCCTGGGCATAAGAGATAAGTTGAAATATGCTCATTAGGATCTGCAAGTTTTTGTTGATATCTGGTCTTTGACAATTATTCATTAGATTTCAAAATTGCAAGCTAAAATAAGGTTTATGGATTTTAAAGGAGTGTTTGGTTTAGTATAGTTTGACCTAAAAAAGTCAAAGTCATTTGGTGTTTATACTTTGGTCAGCTTGGATTTCATAATTAATTAAGTTTTGATAAGGTTTGTAGGTTTAGTTTGTGCTTAAAAACATTTTGAGGAGCAATGTGTTCTATTTGCACCAGGGGAGTTATTTTCTTAAGATAGCTTAGAGCAGTATTTTGATCCAAAGCTTCTCTTAGCTTGGATTTTTTTAGGTGATAAGTTATCATTCCACACTAAGTGGTGTGTGTCTAAAAAGGTTTGACCCTAAGGTTACCTCATTTTGGTTTGAGCCGCATTTGCCAAGTGCAATCATATAAGGAATTTACTGCATTACCTTATTGCATCCTTTTGATCACAATTTAAATAGCTTAAATATGATTTATAAGCTAAAAATTCAGTAGGATTGTAGCTTACATGTTAGTCAAGATAGATTAAAGCTTGCTTTTCAAATTCTAGCTTATTCTCTAGGGTAAACTAGCTTTTCAAATTCACAAAAAATTCTACAAAACACAAAAACTAGTAATAGTTCTTAGCTTCTAATTTTAAACTTTTAGCTTATAGTATCTGTTTTTATGATTTAGATTCATAGCTTATAAGTAGTTTGATAAGTTTTCAAAAGCTTAGCTTCTGAAGTAGCTTATTGTGCTTTCTAGCTTAATTGATTTTTGAGCTTTTAGAGTAATTTCCTGAGTTTGGTATTTAGACCATTAGATTCAGTTAGCTTTTAGTATAGTTAGGTAAATTAGCTTATTAGACTTAGCTTCTAGACATTACAAGCTTTCAGAAACAGCTTTTGGTTTTGAATTTAGTGCTTATTTGAGATCTTTGTGCCTCTTTGAGTGAAACTTAGACTTTTATTTTCAAAAGCTAACTTCATATAACACCTACTTCACAAGCTGTTTGAGAGCTTAATATTGAGCATGAGCTTGTAGTGTCTTTATTAAAGTTGCTTAAAAAAGTGTAATCTACAACTTTTGTTCTTTGAGTTTTCAAAAATAAAAAAAAGGAAAGTGGAAGTCGGGGGCGAGCAAGACTCGAACCCCCGACCTCAACACTCTCAACCCTTTATAACACCACACACTACCACTGCGCCCTGGGGTCTTTTTCATTAGACTCTTACACATATTATTCTTATAACGTTTAGCCCATTATAACTTGATAGCTGTTTAAGCTTATTTCGCAGCTTATTCATTAAGCTGTGATATCAAGCTTTTTTCCTAGGATCTAATTAGTATAAGCTATTTTTTGTATTTTTTCTAGAAGTTTTTAATATTTTAGTTTAGTATTTTTAAACATTTATTTTCATTAAAAACTTTAAAAAATCATAAAAAAATAGAAAAAAAATCAAAAAATATTAAATCTTTTTTAGAAAATTTTATTTTATCGTAAAGTTTATAGGAAAATTAGTTTTGCTTTCGTAGGGTCTAATTTGCAAAAATTCGATTTTTAAAGAACGGGATTCGTTCCCTTTCTCGTTTTTCGTGTTTTAACACTCATTTCAACTCCGATTTGTTCCTAGTTTTTTTAAACTTACTTTTTATCAAATAGAGGTCCATTTAAAAGAAAAATTTTAAGGTTTTAGGTTTAGTTTTAGTAATTTAAGATTTTTTGACCTCGTTTAGGTTCACGTTTTGCGTTTTAGTTTAAATTTTGGTTTCCCGTTATTTTGGCTAGTGCTTAATTGTTATAATTTGTTGTTTTTTTTTAAATAGATAACAAACCAACTTTGCTTCAATTCAAATCATTGTCCTACAACACAAACGTGGTTTTCAATTTCACAAGTTGTTGGGGGATAACGACCCGGGAATCATACTTCCCGGTTTAAATCGTATAATAATAAATAATTATTTGTGAAATTTTCCTTTTCACCTTGTCCTCAAGGGTAATTTGGTAATTTTCATCATATTATATATTATATTATTACGTATATATAGATTCTGACGAATCAGTGGCCTTTTGGTCTTCAAAGTTTGTTTTAAAACTCTCATTTAGGTTTGTTTAAGCTAGTATCATAAGATCATAAATAGGGTTTAATTCAGTTTTTCTTTATTAAGTATTCAAAGGGACAAAATCTGTCCTATTTAGTTGCATATTTAGCTTCATTCAGATTTAGTTAGTGTCTTTACTAATTTGTATCTAGGCATGAGTTTTAAGAGTGTTAAATATAATCATAGGTCTGCATTTTGTCTAGTTTAAGTTTGGTCACAATTGTGGCAACTGCATCAGTAGTTACAATAGCAAACTTCCATTTTCTAGCTTAATTTTTAAGGAGTTAAAATAGCATTTAGCTTTTGATTTTCAAATTATAAGTAACTTTTAGGTCATATTTCATTAGTTAAGATTTAGCTTTCAAAATTTAGCTTAATTTGTCATCTATTTTTAGCTTTTAAAATAGAATTTTTCAAAACCAACTCAGCATAAGCTGGTAACTGTCGTGTTTAGTTAAGCTTTTTAAGATCAATAATCATAGTTTTCCAAAGTCTTTTCAAAAAGTTTTTTTTAGAAGTTTTTAAGCTAGTCTTTTAGAAAAGCAAGTTTCACTACTAATGAAAATCTTAAAACGCTTATCATTGATAGCGTAAAATTTAAGCTCAAAAGTGAGTCATAAGGATTTTGGGTTTAAGAGTTTTTTCATAAGTGCTTACTTTGAATTACTAGCTTATGGCTTATTCTGTGTGCTTATTCTTGTTCAATTAGATCTTTAGGTTAGAATTAGCTTATTAGTATCTTAAATTGTCATAGGCTTTAGCTTATTTAGTATTATAGCTTATTTCAGTTTAAGAAAATTTTTAAAAAATGAGTTAAGTAATAACTGTTTACTTTTCAGCTGTTTTCTAGCTTATTTAGGGCTTTTCATAAAAAGTTTCTTTTATTAAAAATGCTTATTTTTAGGTGCTTAATAACTTTGCTTTTATAAGTTTTTCAAAATAAAAAAAGAGGAAAGTGGAAATCGGGGGAAGCAAGACTCGAACCCCCCGGACTTCAACACATTCACCATTTATAACACACCCCACAACATATTACCACTGCGCCCTGGGTCTTTTTCGTTTATATACCTTACAACACTTACTTATATACACGTTTTTTTTTCCCTTTTAGTCTATAAGCTGGTTTTTTTAGCATTATTCGCAGCTTAATTCACTAAGCTGTGATCGTCAAGCTATTTTTTCCTTTGGTACTAATTAAGTATACGCAATTTTTGGTATTTTTTCTAGAATTTTTAATAGATAAGTTTAGTATTTTTAAACATTTATTTTTAGAAAAACTTAAAAATCATAAAAAATAGAAAAAATAACCAAAAAAATATAAATCTTATTTATAAAATTTCCTTTATTCATAAATTTATAGGAAATTGTTTTGCTTCGTAGGGTCCCTAATTGCAAAAAATTTCGATTTTTAAAAAGAAACTGGTAATTGTTCCCCTTCTCGTTTTCTCTTTTAACGCTCATGCTCAACTCCGTTTTTGTTCTATTTTTCTTTAAACTACTATTTTAGTCAAATAAGTCATTAGAAAAAGAAAATTTTAAGTTAGAGTTTTAATTTTAGAAATTTGTATGGTTTTGGACCCCGTTAGGATCCCGTTTTTGCGTTTTTAGTTAAAGTTTGGTTTCTCTTATTTGTCTTCGTGCTTATTTGTTATAATTTGTCTATTTTAATATTTTAAAGTAGATAATGCGAAATCAATCTTTGTCTTCAATTCAAATCATTGTCCGAACATCAAACGTTGTTTCAATTTCACAAATCGTTGGGATAACGACCCGAGGAATCATACTTCCCGGTTCATATACGTAATTAATTATATATATTTGGTGAAGATTTACCCTTTTTACCTTTGTCCTCTAGGTAAATTGTAATTTTTCATCATATTATATATGGGGTTTTTAATCTTAGCAAGGAAACATAAGAGGACAATGTGTGCTTTTAGTATGGGGTAGTATATCTTCGATATGATCTTACCTACTTTTACCCGTTGTTCTCACGTACCCCGTTTTCCCACCAAAAATTTTCAAATTTTCAAAATAGATAAAAAAAAATTCAAAAATAAAATAAGTGTTTTTTTCACAATTTTGAACTTTCCGGCTGGGTAGAATAAAGTAAAATTTAACCCGATCGAGCCGTGTGAGCTCTAGCATGTTCCATAACTTTTAGGCTAAGGCGTTCGCGAAATTTCCGCGAAGAACGAAAAATAATAAGAGTTAGGTATGAGTAAGGATGCTAAAACAAGGATTATTTGGAAATTTATAAGAGCTCATGTATGTAACTTGTTGCGTTTATCTCCCATAAGCTCTAACTGGATTAATAAACGTGCTGTTTTGAGAATAAACATAATCCAAAATTTTTTATGTAATAATTAGTCTAGTTCAATTTATACATAATTTTTTCAAAAAGAAGTCTTCTCTAATATAAACATAATATAAAAATGAAAAAATATATACGATGATAAAAAATAATTAAAGCTTGGGTTCTGATAAAAGTTTACTACCTCTTGCCAGCTCATAACCGATGTGGTAGTCTTCTAAAGAAAGCCCATAGTAAGAATAAAAAAATCCGAGACTGATAAAAGTTTGTTGCATCTTGCCGGCTCACACCGATGTTGCAACCTTCTAAAAGGTCGAGGGTTACAATTGCATAAATGTTTGAATTTTAAGTTGGAATTAATAAAATAGATTTCTTATTGTTAAATTCAAATATCTTTTTTGCACATTGACTAATCTAGTTTTATATGCTATGAATAATTTCGGGAAACCTAAGAGTTTTTGAAACCTAAGTCTATGAGTCTCGATACTAGTCTCTTTGTGTCACAAGCCTGGTCACTTAGCTGCACAGGTTGTGGATTTGTGCCGAACGAAAGTCGCTACAAGGGCTGAATCATACACGCCTTCACCTCATATTTTCTAAGGTGAACGTGACGCATAGTATTTGCAAAAAGTTGACCATGGTTCAAATTCATAAAAAGCACACGCACTTAAGGTATAATAAAATGTAGGAGTGAAAAGTTCACAAGTTGCAAATATGAGTAGTGTTAGCATCTTAACTGATATTTAGCTATGATTTTGTTTTAAGCTTGGTTTGGATAAGTGAAAAGTCGGGAAACGAATGAATTAATCCTTTTGGGTCATTCTCGATCGAATGCAATCTTGTCTATGATCCCTAATAGTTATAGAGAAATAATGAAAGTCGAAATATTATTAGATTATATATAAAAAAAATGAAAAAATTTTAGAAAAAAGGAAAATAATGGTGTATTTATAACTTGTAATTTCCTAATTTTATCCCAACAAAAGTCTTTGTCTAACTTTTTCAAAGGTTTAGTTTGGGGAAGTTTTGAGGTATTTGGTTATAGGGCATATAACATTACGTGAGGACACACAATCACTTAGTTTGGGGAATTTTAATATGTGTGAAAACACATATCCGTTTTATATTAAAAATGGCCCTAAAAAGACAAAATTGTGCTTTAAATGCTTTGTATATTGCTTTGTTTTGTCCTTTGTGATTGTGTAGGTACGGAAATTCAAACATTCTCAAGAAACCAGTCAAAACCGGAAAAAACACATGACACGGGAACGGAAGAGCACACAAAGAAGCCAAGAGAATGCTATCAAGAAGTCAGCAGTGGTCAGGAACGGAAGAGCACACAAAGAGCCGGGAGAATGCTATCAAAAGTCAACAGTGGTCAACTCAAGTCAACCTTCAGTCAAACATGGTCAACACAAAAAGACAAAATCCAAAATTACGAAATCAGTCCCTCATATTTACCAAAATTACAAAAATAATCCCTAAACCCTAACGGTATTAACTCTTAAAATTATAAGAGTTAACACTCGTTAACTTTCTTATAACAAATCCAAGCCCGAGCCCAAACACATCTCGGCCCAAAATCCCTTTATAAGCCCAAGGTCAAACAAAGTTATAACCCGGGTAAAAAGAAAAAAGTCAAACCTCCCTTTTATAAAAGGAATTTACGCACGAAATTTAGTTATTACTATTCACCCGTCTTCTTCGATTTACCTCGGGTTCAAACCAAAGGGCACATGAAAATTGACTACGTGGCTACGCAATTCAAGTGAAACCCTCCACCTTGGAAGAGTTATACATCATCCAAGGCTCCTATTGGTCAATTCCCAAAAGGGAATGACACGCGTACAAGAAAGGAAACACACCAAGATCTAGTATTTTGTACTAAAAGGCGTACAAAAGAAGTACAGGAGTGTCACATCACGGATTGCCACGCTGACAATCCGTGTGAGTTAAGATTTGATCTAACGGACCACAATTGAGATCCAATCATTAGAAGATATGGAGGGACAGGATCCAAGAGAGGCTAGAAGACCTAGAAGCTTCTCCTGGCAGCTATAAAAAGACTCCTTCACTCTCACATGATCATCATCCTTTTTCCTAATAAAAACCTTTAGTTTTCAATAGCTTATGTAATTTTCAGTTTTAAATGTAATTTTTCTCTTTAAACTTTTGTAACTTTCAATTTCCAAAGCATTGTAATCCGTTTTTAATCATTAATAAAATCATCATTTAGTTTTTATAATCTGTTTTTCACTTATAAGCTCTTAATACTATCAAATGTGTATGCTGCTGTTTCATAAGCTCATAATAAGCTCATTCTAGCTCATCCAAGTCTATAAGCTTGGATTTGAGTTTTAATAAGTACTTAATCTACTAAAACTTTAAAATTAGCTTAAAAACCCTTGCTATTTGGATTTTGGACTTATGGAAGATGAGCTTAACCTGGAAGAGCTCATATGGACTTTTACTGGCTTATTTACAACAAGCCAGAGCTTGTAGATTGCTCAACTGAGCCATTAATAACCTTTGTTTAGCTAAGGTTCTAGTAAGTATTCATTTAAGCTTTCCTGTCTTAAATTTCTTAGTATAGTTTAGCTTATTTTGCTTAATTGTTTGCTTATTAATGCTTATTAGACTTGTTTGATAATCTGTTTTTAGTTAAAATAGCTTAGATCTTAATTTTGTTTAATTTGTCCTTAAAATCAATAAAAAACCAAAAATATTAGTGTAGCTAGTGGCTTATTGATTTTAGCTTATTGGATTAGTGTTTTTTTATCATTAGGTTGGTCATAAGTTGTTTATTATCTGGCTATTTAGATTTGAGCTTTGGATTGCATTTTCATAAGTTTAAATGGTTTCTAAGATTGTTAAAGGGGTGTTTGGGTCAACAAGTCAAGTTTCATAGGGCCTGCATTTTGAAGTTTTGATTTTAAGTCTCATTGGAGTCAACTGCATCAGATAGGGTAAACACTCAAACTGCCATTTTCTAGTTTGAATTTTAGTAGGATATAATAGGTTTAAGCTTTTGATTTTCGGCATTTAAGTAGCTTTTATCTCATATTTTATTAGATTGCATTTAGTTTCTAAAATATAGCTTATCTTGTTATCTGTTTTAGTTCTTAAAATCCTCAATTTTCTTTTCATTTAAAAATCCAAAACTCAGCAACTACTGAGCTAACTGTCTGTTTTCATAGTGCTTTATCTATAAGCTCTTATTGTCAAAAACTCCTTCAAAAAGCATTTTTATAAAGCATTTAGGCCAAAGTTTCATTAAAATCAAGTCTCATGTCTTTAAGTTCTTATTTGAGTGCTTTAAATTAAGCTCAAAGTGAGCTTAAGGGGCTGTTTGGTTCACAGTTGCATTTAAGTGCTTATTTCTTATTTTTAGCTTATGGCTTCTTGTTTTGGCTTATTCTTAGCTTAGATCTGCTTATTAGGTTAGTTTAGCTTAATCTGATTAAGACTTAGCTTAATTTAGCTTATTTGTTCACTTAGTTTAGTTAAAAAAGCCAAAAAGAGTTAAAATAGTTTTTCTGGCTTATTGTTTGTTCTTTTTGCTTATTTCTTGTTAAAGTTTTGCTTATTAACTTAGATATAAGTAATGTGTAGCTTATTTAGTTTTAATGTTCAGCTTGTTCACAATTTAGCTTATTTAGTTTAGTTAAAAGCTTTTAAAAAATCCATTTTAGTATAAATTGTCGCCTTATTTAGCTTAATTATGTGCTTATTTTTGAGTTCTAGAAAAAGTGTTTTCACAAAAGTTACTTATTTTCAGCTTATTTACAACTTTGCTTTTATAAGTTTTTGAAAATAAAAAAAGGGGGAAAGTGGAAATCGGGGGTGAGCAAGACTCGAACCCCCGACCTCAACACTTTCAACCCTTTTATAACACACACACCACACTCACTACCACTGCGCCCTTGGGTCTTTTTCGTTATAACCTTGCAACATTTATCTTTTATACACGTTTTTACCTATTAAGCCTTATAAGTTGTTTTAGCTTATTCCGTGGCTTATTCAATAAGCTGTGATCTCAAACTTATTTTTCCTAGGTTCTAATTAGTATAAGCTATTTTCTGTATTTTTTCTAGAATTTTTATAGATAGTTTAGTATTTTTAAACATTTATTTTCATTAAAAACTTTAAAAATCATAAAAAATAGAAAAATAATCAAAAAAATATAAATCTTTTTTAGAAAATTTTCTTTTATCATAAATATTATAGGAAATTTAGTTTTGCTTTCGTAGGGTCTAATTTTCAAAATTTCAAATTTTAAAGAATGAGATTTGTTCACGTTCTCGT
>BQNB010134190.1:0-18348 GCA_026074375.1 Tanacetum coccineum | reverse complement strand
TTTGAGTATCAGCAACAATTTTTGGTAAAGCATCATCAAAATATGAAGCATCCTTCCAAATTGGCATTACAATCCAATCTTCATCTTGTTGAGAAGATGTGCTAGACTCGGAAACTCCTTGTATACCTGCAAAATCATTAGAATATTTTCCTGCAACCATTGGTACATAATTCATTGATTGAGTTAGAGAATCAAGATCAAACAACCACTTTAGACCATTTCCTTCAATCATAGGCTTATTCTCTAAGAACCCAATATGCAAGTTTTCTTGAACTTTTCTGGTTCTAATGTTGTATATCCTAAAAGCTTTGCTACTTAAGGAATATCCAACAAAGAACCCTTCATCACTCTTTTCATCAAACTTGCCCAACTTATCTAAGGCGTATTGAGAATAGGAACATGACATCCAAATGGTTTCATGAAGCCTATAGCATAATAGTAACATGACATCCAAATGGTTTCATGAAGCCTATAGCAGGTTTAATACCTCTAAAGAGTTCATATGGAGTCTTGTTATGAGGTTTGACTATTAAGACCCTATTCTGTACATAGCAAGCAGTAGAAACAGCTTATGCCCAAAATGTTATAGGTAACTTAGAGTCAGCTACTAACATTGCTCTAGCAGCCTCAATGAGTGTCCTATTCTTCCTTTCAGCTACACCATTTTGCTGAGGAGTCCTAGCTATATTATATTCTCTTTTAATACCTTCTTTGATAAAAATTTTAAGGATCTCACTTGTTTCATCCTTAGTTGTTAAAAAGAAGACCCATGAAAATCTACTATAATCATCAGTGACTACTAAGCAGTATTTTTTATGCATTAAACTACTAACAAAAGTTGGACCAAAGAGATCCATATGCAGCATAAACAATGGCTTAGTAATGGGATTAAAGGCCTTGGTCTTACAAGAGGCTCTGTGTTGCTTGCCTTTAAGACAGGCAACACATGTTTGGTCATTCTCAAATCTTTTTAAGGGCAGATCTCTTACAAGATTTTCTTTGACAAGTTTATTAATATTCTTAAAATTTATATGACCAAGCCTTCTATGCCATAGCATTGATTCTTCAAATGTAGCCTTTGCAACTAGACAAGTTAAACTATCTTTAGGAACTATGTTTTTCATATCAAAATTGTACATGTTATCATGTCTAGGGATTTTAAGAAGTATCTGATTTTCATCAGGCAACTTAAAATTAGGAGATAAGATAAGACATTCAGAGTTAGTAAAAAGAACTATGTTCTTTTTGTCACACATTTGTGAGACACTAAAGAGGTTGAACTTTAACTCTTTGACAAAGTATACATCGTTAAAATCAAGATTATCAGTTTTAATAGTACATTTGCCAGTAATTCTGCCTCCATATGCTCCTCCTCCAAAAGTAACATAACCTCCATCAAAGTCTTTGAAATCTGAAAGATGGGTAATGTTTCCAGTCATGTGCCTTGAGCATCCATTACAACAAAGCCTTTATCATTTAGCTGTGAATTGCTCTGCACAAACAACTTATGAAGTTAGTTTTCTTTGGGGACCCAAGCCATTACTGACTTGGATCTGCCTCGTGCATCAATGTAATTATATTTGTTGAAAACCAGTGATGCACCATTGGGTTTGATGGGTCTCCAAACCCAACATGCTGAGGGCTTAACAGCATTAAACCCCCTTGCCCTGACAGTATTAACAGTTGATCTAAATGGCCTACCAGTATTAAACAGTTGATTGTGCTTGATTTTGAAAATATGTCCTTGGTCTAGCACAATGAATTGTTTTTTTGAGGTGAGCAGTATAAGAAGGCCTAACAGTATTAAAAGACCTAGCAGTACTAAAAGGTCTACCAGTGTTAACAGACCTAACAGTATTAACAGGCCTTGCAGTATTAACAGATTTTAGGCCAGTCTTCATTAAGACTGCTCTTGGAGCCATATGTTTGTGTGCACTGGGATGAGAGGTTTTAGAATAGTAGTCATTATCCTTTTTGTTATAATTATTTCCACTTACTATTCTTTTCCTCTGTTGGTTAGGACAGCTGTATTGAATGTGATCAAAACTTCCACAGATAAAACATGCCTTGTTATTAAACACAAAGTTACATCCTAACTGATTGGATTTTTGACCATTCCAATTCCTTTGGTTTCCTCTAGGTCTTTGTGACCTGTACATCTCTGCATACCTAACTGACCTCCTAACTGGTTTTTCAGGTTTAACAAACTCTTTCTTAGTAGCAGTAGGTATAACAGTTTTCTTTTCAACCTTAGGGTTAGGCTCATCATCATCCTCATCATCTGACACCCAATCTTCAATAATTGGAGCATCATTATTCTCTCTAACTTTCTTAGGTTCTACTTCCCTAACATGATTAGCAGGATAGAAAAACTTTTCTTTCCAATCTTTGTCTACCTTAAGTGAAGACTTAACAGAGCTAGTTTCTGTATTAGTCATTTGATGTTGTTCCAAAG
This sequence comes from Tanacetum coccineum, assembly GCA_026074375.1. Taxonomy (NCBI): domain Eukaryota; kingdom Viridiplantae; phylum Streptophyta; class Magnoliopsida; order Asterales; family Asteraceae; genus Tanacetum; species Tanacetum coccineum. The sequence goes on along the minus strand of BQNB010134190.1, from coordinate 15,893 downwards.
AGTCATCAGTATTCTCCTTAGAATTATCTGACTCTTTATCACAACCAATGGTAGGCTTTAAACTAGAATCCCTAGGACCATACTCATTAACCTCAGGTTCTTTGAATTCTTCAAGACCTGAATTTGATAAGTCTAAAGGTGTTGGTCTATTAAGAATCAAAGGATGAGGTGAGGGGACAACATTATAACCAAAACTCTTTTTGCTCCTGTCAGTTATCTGACTTCCTAACAACTGTTCTAAGTCTTTTGCAGATTTATCAAATTTTGCAATCTTAAACTCAAACCCCTCCTTTTCTTGTTTAACCTTTTCAAGTTCATCCCTAAGTAATCCCATCTGATATTCTTTGTGACCTACACTTCTTTTAAGTAGAGCAATTTCCTCAGAAAAAAGAACTTCATGTTCTCTATATTTAACAATTTGATCTTCTAAAGTTGCTAAACCTCTTTTGTATGTAGCTGCTTTAAAACCAGTATCATCTAATTTAACAAGCAAATCATCATACTGTTTCTTTAGAGCTTCATAGTTTTTCAGACAAGATTTAGAACAAGATTTATCATTTGTTACCTCAGAATCTGAGAATGCCATGAGAGCCATGTTTGCCTGAATTTCTTCCTCTGCCATGTCACTCCAATCAAATCCAGCACCATCTATAGCACACATTGCCTTTTCAGAAGCATCTTCAATCTTTACTGCCTTTGATGAGCTACCTTGATTCCAATTTCTGTTGTCTTTACTCCTAGGTGCTCTGCATTCTCTGGCAAAATGTCCCATTTTATGGCAGTTGAAACATTCTACCTTTGATTTATCATATCCAGCAGTGTTGCTTCCATCAATGATGATTTTCCTTCTAGTTCTCTGATAGAACTTTCTTGCCCTCATGCTTAGTAGTGCCATGTTCCACTTTAAATCCATTTCTTCCAAATCATCATCATGAAGTTGCTCAAGGTCTTCATGAACTAGTTGAGACCCTTTTGGTTGAGTGGATAGAAAGGCATATACTGTGGCATCACTAAAGCTAGCAGTACAAATTTCAGTACTAGCAGTATTAACCTTTGTGGTAGCAGTACTAACTTCAGGGTTAACAGTATTAATATTATTAGTACTGCTTGCACCTGAAGTAGTTACAAATGCCAAGTTTTTATCACATCATTGGCATGCACCAGCAATTTCCTTAACCCTTCAGGTTCTGTTCAATAATTAAAAATTGTTGTACAAATCATCCAAACCCATAGTAAATCAAAATCAGGCTTGTTCATAACCAAACTAGAAACTAAACCACAATGTGTATCCCATTCAGAAAGGTAAGCTCATTAAAAATTTAACATTTATATCCTTCTGTAGGAGTAATCACACCCAGAATTGCCAATTCTACTAACAAGCCTTTGAAGCCTTTAAAGATAGAATCAATGATTTCTTGAGCTTGAACACTAAAGCCTTTCATACTGTAGTTTTAACAAAGCCTTCTGTGTCCTTCCTTTGTTGCTTTATTCCCTCCAAATCAAGCTTTAATTGCAGTAAACCATTTGATATGAGCATACAACATACCTGGGTCAAAGTGAAGTTGAGTTCATTGGGCAGTGCCATGCGCAGTAACTTCTTTTCTTCTTCTGCCTATACATCATTCTTTTTAACACGTCTTTTCTTCATAGTATAAAGGCAACATTCATCTTTGTTGCTGTTGATGAACCAAATTGTCTGATGGTGTTGTTACAGGGAATAGGTACCCATAAAAATCTTATTCTCTATGACCTCCCATAAAGCATAAATCATGGACTGAAAATAACTGTTTAAACCTGATCTCTACCAGATCTCAAACTCCCCGAGTTTTGGAGTATGGGAAGCTTAGCCAAAGCTTATTCTTTGTATCTCCAAAACCCATTACTTCTAGATCAATAGTTTCACAAATCACAGCTCTGATACCACTTGTTATACCCAATCCTGACGATTCCATTATGTTGTAAAGACAAATGTTTGTTACCTTGGAATGAATCAAAATAACAATGTTGAAGAAATTGTTTGGTATATCAAAGTGTATGCGGAATCTACACTTTGATACTCTAGAAGTATTTATAACACCCCCATTTTCGGGACAACGCAGCGGAACATATATGGGTGTTATTTCATAGTACGATCACACATAATTCATAAGGAACGACTCAAAAGAGACGTTATAATAACATTGGTCCCAAAATAACATGTTTGAACAATATCCCATATTGTTCATATGGTCAAACCATAGTATCACAAAAGTCACCCATCATAATATCGTGTTTCACAAAACAACAAATTGTACCATAACATTTTAACACGGGGATATTTAAAAGTTCAAACATAGACCACGCAAGAGACCCTCCTTTCGTTGACTCCAAGCATCCATCCTCCTTGATTTACCTGAATAAAACATGCTAAAAAGGTCAACGAAACCGTTCGAGTGAATTCATAGAGTTTTTCATAAACCATAACTGAACACATAAGTTTTATTTTATACACCATCTTATAAAAACAATGTGGATCAAACAAGTTATTATAAAATATTGCACCGCGCTCATACACCTCAAGCTTAACATCAACCACAATATGTAAAGAAATAACCATATGAAATAAACAATTTTCTTTGGCCCCCCCACACGAGGTAATCAACGCAAATATACCTCATATTCTCTAACCACAAATCCGTCCGTTCAAGGGATGTTCCCACCAATGGATCCAAACCCCAGACGGGGGATGCAGCCCCAATAGATCTATCAAATTATTAGCGCTCGCTAATCCAAGCATTAGCGGTTCATGAAATTAAGGAACTTTTATGCGATAGGTTAACTCGTGCAAATATAATTCCCAGGAACGGGTCCCAGCATGAACCAAGCAAACTTGTGTATCAAATTTTTCAAAAACTAGCATGTATCTCCCTCGCACAGGGTTTTCATAAAACAGTAAAAGTAAAAGGCGAGGCTATGAACTCACTTGATAATGTCGGAAGAAAATAGATCGGCGATAAACGAACTCGGTCGGCGGACGCGTAATTACTCCGAAACCTAATACAACATGTAATGGATTCAAGTTTTTATGTCGGTAAAAATAATAACGACTCCAAAATAGCCAAGTATGTATAAAAAAGTATGATGACAAGTTATAAATGGGTAATGTTAAAATCAACACTTAAGTTTTCTAAAGTGAATTTTAAAAAAGTATGACATTTTACTTAGTTTTATTACTTGTTAAATTTCACATAGTTTATCACAATTGGTCCAAAAGACCCAATAGGCCCCAAATAATAAGCCCATTATGTAATTTAGGTTCTTTTAATATTGCCCATGACCTGACTTAGTCCAAAATATTAGGCCCAATTGAGTTGGGCCTAATGCTAAGACCCCAAAGTCTTATAAAATAATTAGTGTATTTGGGTCTAGTGACCCATTTTAAGTTTATTATGCCTATTTAAAGTTTATGTAATTAACTAACTTGTATAAACTTTTCGGGTTTTAGAGGTCGATATAAGTTTAAGGTCAGTAGGTTCATTATATAAAAATTCCCAAAAGTGGGTCCTACCACCTCGGGTTTTCGACGCAAAAACGCTTTACAACTTTTGGTACGGATATAGACGTAAAAGTTTTATATAGGTTTATGTTTATAAAAATAGTTGTAGCTCTTTAATCATAAGTAATGTACTTATACTATTTACATTTCTAGTTTCATATTTAAGTGTACTTTATAGACTATAAGTTATTTCTATACTCTATTTTGAGTTGTCATATACTTAATGTTACTTCTTTATATAAAAGTCAATTTACAATTTTTGGCTGAAAACTTACTTTTACCATTTTTGGCACCATTTTCAAACCATAATGAATTGGGTTACTATCCAATTGGTCCAGTATCTACATGATTTTATCTACATCTCATAGTTTTAGGTTTTTACTCAACTCAGTGTGCAATTATGACTTTTGATACGATCTGTCCAGCAAGGTCAGAATTGACAACTTTTGGTAAAATGATCATATCTCATGCAATTTTTACATTCAAGTGTTGATTCAAATTGCTACTAGCTCATAAAACAATTGTCCACAACTTAGATAAGTCAAATCAGTAGTTTATCACACTTAAAAATGTCAAACCTTCTGTTTACTTCTGCCATAATTTTTCTAATGATTTCCACCAAGTTTTTAGTTAGTTTCATCCATTTTCAACCTAATCTAGTACACACAAAACCCCAATAAACTCTTGATCATCATATTCATCACATTTACAAATACATTTATAAATAAATTACAAGAAAATACAAGAATAACTAGAAATAAGTAAAGGTTTATACCCACTAGATGATGCAAGTGATGATTTTCACCCAAAACAAATGTAACTCTTTTACACCAAGCTTTGATTATTAACCCAATACCCCTAGATCACCATTATTCCTCCATGCAATGACCCTATGAGTACTTGAATTATCTCAGCCCCTAATGTGTAAAAATCTTGCACAAAACCCCACTTGATCACTTTGAAAAATGAAGTAAACTAGCTAGGTATTCATAACAACTAGCTACAATATTTTTGATTGAGTAATTTTTGATGTAATAGGTGTTTGAGGGTGAAGGAATTTCGGCACAAACAAGGGAGAGAAGAGTGTGTGTAGTTTCTTGGTAAACAATGGGAGTAAACAAAGAGTTGGTGGTTTAAGTATGAGTGGTTTTTGGGCATGCAAGGGTTAGTGTCTAGGCAAGACACATGTCTTGCCTTTGGTTCTACAAATGACACACCACAAATGAGGTGTAGGCAAGAGATTTGTGTTTTAATTTTATAAATCTTAGTGTTTAGGGTATAAATTTTAAGATAGGTAGGTAGTTTTGAGGCTAACGGGTATCAACGTAAAATAAAACGAGAGTTAAGACGAAACCACGAGGTGAAAACGAATATGATAAAAATAATTCTACATTAAACGGAATACTTTTCTGAAAAGTTTAATTTACGTAAGGTTCAAGACGAATAATTGTTTTAATCATAGCTCGCAATTAATTAAAACGACGATTTCAATAACAACGAAATAAGTGTTTTTAAAGCCATAGCATCGCAATTAATTAAACAAAACTGAACGAATTTCTAATAAAAATAATCCTCGATGTAAATAAAAAGTAAATTTGTTAAAAATTTTTTAAAAATTAATTAATGAAGATTTGTTTAAAATTTATAAATTAATTATGAGATTATAAAATAGTAGTGACCTTAAATTCGGGTTCTTACATTTCTTGCACTAGTTTAGGTCCTATCAGTTGCCATTCTCTAACATTTTCCCACATGATTGGTAAGCGACACTTTCTACCATACAAGGCTTCAAAAGGTGCACACCTCACACTAGAATGATAACTATTATTATACGAAAATTCAACTAATGGAAGATGAACATCCTAACTCCCCTCAAAGTCAAGGATACATGCTCTAAGCATGTCTTCTAAGGTCTGGATAGTACGCTCACTCTGACCGTCGGTCTGAGGGTGGTAAGCCGTACTCATGTCTAACTTAGTTCCTAATGCCTCTTGCATTGTTTGCCAAAACCTTGATGTGAAACGACTATCACAATCAGATATGATTGAGATCGGCACACCGTGCCTAGCAATGATCTCATTCAGATAGAGTCTAGCTAACCTATCCATCTTATAGTCCTCACGCATAGGTAGAAAATAAGCAGACTTAGTCAATCGGTCCACAATGACCCAAATTGTATCATGCCTACTACTAGTCCTTGATAGCTTCGTAACAAAGTCCATTGCTATTCTCTCCCATTTCCATACAGGGATCTCAGGTTGCCGCAGTAAGTCAGATGGCCTTTAATGTTCAGCCTTCACCTTTAAACAAGTTAAACATTTTCTCACATACACAACTATATCCTTTTTCATCCCTGGTCACCAATATATATCCCTAAGATCATAGTACATCTTGCCAGCTCCTGGGTGTACAGATACTTCGACTTATGGGCTTCATCCATTATCAGGGTTCTCACATCACCCTTCAAAGGGACCCATATTCGATCTAGGTAATACAATGCTCCATCACTCCTATGTTCTATCAGTTCATCTAGTCCTCTCTACAATCATGCAGACTCATCAGGTGCCTCTTTTTGAGCAGCTAGTATCTTATCCTTAATACTTGATTGAAGGGTCATGTTCATAGCTCTAATCATCTTAGGTTTGATCCTCTCCTTCCTAATTAGTGCATCAGCTACTACATTCGCTTTACCAGGATGGTAACAAATTTCGTAGTCATAGTCGCTGAAAAGCTCTATCCAGCGACGCTGACGCATGTTCAATTCCTTTTGGTTAAAGATGTGCTGAAGACTCTTATGGTCGGTATAGATAACGCTCTTTGTCCCATACAAGTAGTGTCTCCAAATCTTGAGAGCAATCACAACTACGCCGAATTCTAAATCATGGGTAGTGTAATGGATTTTCAACTAGGCTATAGCGCAACTTGCTATCACCTTACCTCTTTGCATCAACACGCAACCTAATCCTAGGCCTGATGCATCACAGTATACCACAAAGTCTTTCGGTCCATCAGGGAGAGCTAGAACAGGCGCGTTACACAACTATCATTCCAAATTGAAAGTCAATTCCTGCTCCCACCCAATTAAATTCTTACACTTTAGAGTCCAAGATGGTAAGTGACTTTAGCAATCTAGAAAAGTACTTTCTCATGAATCGACGTAATACACCTACCACAAGCCTAGAAATGAAAACTTTGGAATGGATGGTGTTCTAGGGGCTTCCCAATTCTTAACAGCTTCAATCTTACTAGGGTCTACATGAATCCCATCACCATTGATCACATGCCCAAGAAACTATACTTCTTACAACCAGAATTCACACTAAGAAAACTTAGCATACAGTTTCTCCTTATTGAGTAGTTCCAAAACTAACCTTAGATGCATTTCATGCTCCTCCCGAGTTCTAGAGTAGATCAAGATATCATCTTTGAATACTATCACAAACTTGTCTAGATAAGGTCTACATACTCGATTCATCAAGTCCATGAATACCGCTGCTGCGTTTGTCAGACTAAAGGGCATCACCGTGAACTCGAAATGCCCATATCAAGTCCTAAATGCGGTCTTTGGAATGTTGTCCTCATGCACTCTTAGCTGATGTATCTGGACCTAAGATTTATCTTAGAGAAATACTACGACCCTTACAGTTGATTGAATAGGTCGTCTATCCTAGGGAGTGGATAACGATTCTTGATGGTTAACTTGTTCAACTCTCTGTAATCAATACACATTCTAAAGGATCCATCCTTCTTCTTAACAAATAATACCAGTGCTCCCCAAGGCAATGAGCTTGGTTGAATGAAACCCTTATCCAAAAGTTCTTTGAGTTGACTTGACAACTCCTCCATTTCAGAAGGTGCCAATCGATAGGGAGATTTAGCAACCGGTATTTCTCCAGGGATTAGATCAATACGAAACTTGATTTCTTGATTAGGTGGTAATCCTGAAAAATCATCCAGAAATACCTCGGGAAAGTTTCTAACCATGACAATATCCTCCTTCTTTTGTTCCTTGGTTTTTGCACTCCTAAGATGCCTCACCTTCTCCTTTGGTCTTTAACCTATGACTCTAAGTGTCTTGCCATTATGTAGTAGGATCCTAACTACCCTCTCATGGAAAATGATCTGAGCCTTGTGTTTGGACAACCAGTCCATTCCTATGATCACATCAAAACTCCTGCTTCCAAACGGTATTAGATCAATACTAAAGGTATGCCCTTCTATTTCTAGTTCACAGCCCCTAATAACCTTATCAATCTCTACTAACTACTCGCTAGCTATCTCAATCTCATAACTGAATCCTAAGTCACTGGACTCTATGCCTAATAGAGGTGTGAAGGCAGTAGAAACAAAGCTATAATTGGCACCAGAGTCAAATAGTATTGTAGCATAATGATGGTTTAGAGTGAACATACCCGTCACGATGTTCAGGTCCTGGCAAGCCTCCTCTGCTCCTAGCATGAACGCTCCTCCACGTGCCCGATTACCATTGTTCCTACAGCCTTGACCCTCATTAATAGCCACACCTTGGTTCGGACGACCTCCCCCTGGTCTTTGTGCTTGGTTCAACCTACGACATGCTGCCTTAAAATGATCAGTACCACCACATTCAAAACCAATGCTGCCTTAAAATGAACAGTCCACCACGAAATTTCCAATACAAGCCCCCCCTCCACCGAAGCAGCAGTATTAGGTTTTGCTAGCATTCACTGGGTTTCAATCAATCTTAAGGTAAAAAATACCACTCACTTGGTTCCTTACAAAGATGCCCCAGGCGGTTTTTTTTTACAACTAAAAAACTAAGCTTGACAAGGCCACTCAGGTAAGTGGGTGGTAGGTTACAATTGTTACACCTTAGGGTTGCCTTACCTATGTACTCTTCCCCTTCACCCCTCCTCACTGGATTAACCCAAGTTGTAAGCATAAGCATTCCCCACCAATTCCTAGACCTCTTGTAATTATCCCCTTTAACAGAATTCCCCCTATCTCGTACTAGGCCCCCTTCCCATACGTTACCTCTCTTCCTTAGGTGGTTTTTTTCTTCTTAAAGTGACCCTTTATCCCCTAAATGGCTTTCCAAATCTGCCTAGTAAAAAAAACCAGCTTTTCCCTTCATAATAGCTTTTTTTTTGAATTACTGATGGCTTTGTTGTTGCCCTCTGCCACCACCAAAAAGGAATCTTATGAGCCAAGGCCATAATAAGTTACCTACTCAAATTCCTCTTGGTTTCTCATCCAAAAGGGTTTTACAAAATGGGGGAAACTAAACCTAAACCTAACCATAACCAACCAAGAAACCCTATCAGTGTACCTGCAAGCAAATGGCCTAAGGCCCCGACCCGAATAGGCCGTGTTTTTTTCTGAAAACTCCCAGTTTCAAGTTTTTTTGCATCCCTCATTGATCTAGAAAAAAAAAAATTCCTTCTTTATCAAATTCTTAAAAAATTCCTTTACCCATGACCACTCCAAACAGCGCCCTCGATCGACTTCGTGTATTGGAGTTCTGGATCTGAGAGTTCCACTACGTGAGAGCCTTACCAACAAATGATCCAGTAGTGTACTTCACCTTTTGGTTATCCCCATACCCACTCATATCCTGAACTGACTCTATCTTCTCAATCTAACAAGTATAAACTATAGCACCTCCCTTACCATCATACTCTTTTGGGTTACAAGCTAATAACTCCTTATAGGTACAACCCCTTTGGTCGTTGCTCATAATGACATTCCTAACATCTCCTTGGATGTTGTCATTGATAGCATCGCCGTTTTGATTCCTACCATTCCCCTGATTACTATCTTGGCTGCCTACTTAGGCTAAGAGGGTGGGAAGTAAGTTCTGCAATTGTTGAGCAATGATTATGGAGAAGTCAGGGACTCTACTGACACCTCTATTTACCTTAACACCTTGATCATTTCCTTGACCATCTAGTTCACCAATAGTTTCATTGTTTCTCCTTACTGTTGTTCTAGTTCTTCTAGCTCCTCTATTAACTTATCCACCCGTTCCTCCACCTCGTGGTGCAACAGTAGATCGGCGATCCGGTGCCCGCCTGCCAACTTTTTTATTGTGGTTTCGAGTCCATCCTTGGCGCATTCAATCTACACACGAGGGGAGAAAACAAAGGGGAAACGCTTGTAGGTAAAAGAGGAAACAGGTTAGCTATAAGGTGGAGTTCCTCCCCCCCCCCCCCCCCCCCCCTTAATAACAAATCCACCATATTAAAATATTATAATATTAAAATATATATAATATATAATAATCTATAGTATATAAATATATATAATAATTCTATATATTATATATATATATATATAAATCCATATATATTAACATATTTTATATACCATCCTCATTAACAACGATCCCTAAAGGTGGGTCCCCCCATCCCGCTTAATTTAGTTTCTATGGCATATATTACTGAATAACGCCCAATAAGTCCCCCCCCCCGTGATAAACCCTTTTTATTAACTTAAACGATTTTGGCCACCATAAATTTTATACTTCTTTAATCCTTTTCCCCAGTTGTACTTAGTAAAATTGAAGCCCTCAAAACACAATTTATTAATGATAGAAATACCTTATCTTACTACTTTAAAAATATTTATAGGAAATAACCATAGATTTTCTCCATAGAACAGAGTATAAACAGAAAACCAACTGCGCAACATAAGAAATCCTATAAAATGCCCAACACTATATGGAAAAGGTTTTTTTCTTTTTCTTCAGTTTTTATAGGTTTTAGGGCCAAAACCCCACCTAGGGTTCTTTAATAACCTTTTGGGCTTCTGATAACCTAATCCCTTCCCCACAAAACCCCCCCCCCGTCCCTTTAGGCCAAAAACACAAGGCCCGTGACGGAGAAATGGATTTTATCAAACAAACACAGATTACAAGATAGAGAAAATACAAAAAAATGGCATTAAAGATTCAAGATAAGTGTTGTGACATTCCTCGACCACAAGTAGCACTTGGGTGAAGATCCATCAAAGAACACATCACATAGTCACAAAGATTACAAACCAAATTCCCACACAGGGGATCAAGCTAGTCTCAAGATAACAAAATCCAAAATGCTCAAGATCCATCAAAACAACAAACATAAGTCTCAGAGAAGATTGAACCATACTGGATACCCTTAAGGTCTGCTAAAGCTCACAACAAAACTTCATTGATCATTAACATTACCTGAAAATGATACTCGTAAAGGTCAACATAAAGTTGGTGAGCTCGTAGTTTTGATTTCAACCTAGTTGTTGTGCCATAGTTCAAAAGGTAGACAAATGTGCAATATGACAATGAATACATCTAATAGATAAGATGCCACCGTAGCAACACATGCTATCGAAGGTCTATAGATACACCACTAATCTAGATACTAACACTCTCAAAGATCCAAGCTTCTAAGTTTACACCCACCTAAAGCCTACCAGCTAGAGCTATGCATAGGGCAGAAGATTACAAGTTTACAAGTTCCCAAGATCACAAGATCACAAAATCACAAGATACCTCACAATACCACATATGATCCATATACAAGTTCTAAAAATCTCATGTCATTCACATAGCAGTCATAGGCACATAGTATTGTCCAAAAAGATAAAATTTTCGCACAGTAAGAAAATAAGTTCAAAAACAGATTTAAGTATCATTTCCCCCATTAGAAAAAGAGTCAAACATGGGGCTACGAGAACTCACCTTAAGCAAAAGGTGATAAGTAGCAAAGATCTAGATCAAATAAGCAAGTGCAACGACGTTCGGTCATGACCTAATCCAGTTAATGTTCATTTTTAGATATACGCTCCAAAAGTGTTCTCAAGGTCGATGCATAGAGGTCAGATGCGCTGTACGGTCACCCTTAACGTTATCACTGGTGTGATGGTTGACTACTTAGTTCAAAGATAACATGTTCTAGTTTATACCTTAGTATAATATACATATACTATTTAAGTATCAATAGGTAAGTAATATAAGAAGACTCAGATAATAAGTACTTAGGAATATACTTTGGTAGGTCCATTTGGTAACCTTAGTTACTTTAATTATATGCATAGTTATAGGAAAAGAGACGTTTGTTCATACTAAATGACTTGGAGAAGTTTCATATTTTATAATTAAAATGGGTTAATACACAAACAGGGTACTAAAGTTTCTAAAAAAGTTGGCCTAAGTAACCAGAGTTTCATTTTGTTCATTTAGATTACCCATGTTTGCGTGACCGGTTGTTTACGTTACTCCCTATATTACAACTTAGGATAACATGTTAAAATCCTACGTGGCAAGGTTAAATGACAAAAATACCCATTTTCTATTATTTCTTTTTCTATAATTGTTATAATAATAATAATAATAATAATAATAATAATAATAAAATTTAAATAATAATAATAATAATAATAAAAAGAAAAAAAAGAAAATAATAATAATAATAATAATAATGGGAAAGTGTGTTTGTGTGGGCGATTTACTAGATCACCTTGGCTTCAGTTCGTTCGTTCAAACCATCCATCCTAACACATGAAGATCACGCTCGCCCCTTTGATTCAACACCCGAGTGATACTTCCTTTTGGTGCTCGGTTGTGGTGCGACCTTGTTTTGGGGTTGATTCATAACACCTATGCTTTTCGTGGTTAACTACTGGGTTTTCAAGCATTTTTTGTTTCAAAACATTGTGCTTCTCCACAACAGGTCTTGAATATGTACTGGTTTTAGGATTGCTTCATAACTGGACTGGTTCAAAAATAGTTATGGTTTCATTTGCTGTTGTCGTTCATTTTCGTCGTTGTGCTTCTCAAGCGACTGAATGATAGAGTGTTGTGGTGTGTAGATGATGATAATATAGGGTTGGTGGTGGTTTATTCAAAAACACATCAAGGTTTTAGATCTGAGATTCTTATTTGGATTTATGATAGGGTTTTTATTTGGTGGTGGTTTATGATAATTTGCATCTGATGTTAGGCTTTTTATTTGGATTTAATGCTTAAAAGATAGAATTAATGGAGGTGATTTTTGATCTATTAAATCTATAAAGGTTTTGGATCTGGGATTCTTTTTAGATTAATAAAAATGACTTTTAATATAATACATTAAAAGACCGTGTGGAGTTTATTTGGTGAGTTGGAAAATTTGCCAGGCTCATGTGGCATATGATATAGGTTATCATCTGGTATCCCTTCCACATAGTAACCTTAATGTAACTAATACAAATGTTGAGTACCCTAATTAAAGAACCAGTGAACATTGGTAACCTAAACGAACAAAATGAAACTCTAGTTACTTAGGCCAACTTTATTGGAAACTTTAGTACCCTGTTTGTGTAATAACCCTTATAAATATATATTTTTTGTCTTTTAGTCAACTTATTAAAATAATATTTTATTATTTTGTCATAAAAGTAAGTTTTGAGTAAAAATCTAAGTATATAATTTTTACAAAAATTCGGCATGACCCGTTCGTTTACACAACATTTTCCCAAGGTTTCAAACCATAATTTCAAACACTTTTCCTCAAATTTCACCATTTTCCGACAAAATGCCAAAAAGCTATATTTCGCAACATTTCTCAAAACACGTTTCCTCAAACGACTAATTCACATATATGAAATTATATAAATTTGTTTCACTTTCAAAAGTTCTTTCTAAAAGTACAAAATGACTAGTTTTAGCTTATTGGGCCCTAAGGCCCAATAAAAGTCCAAAAAATTATTTTCAAGTTCCAAGATCTGATTTAGGTCCAATATCATATATAATAACAAATATAAGTCCGAGAAATAAACCGCAACGCAAGCCAAGACTCACGGACCAAGATCAAGCCATGGTTGGGCTTGTCTTATTGGGTCGTGGCCCTAATAAGCCAAAAAATAAGCTATCCGTAGCTTGTTTTCAAACAGTTAAGCTTCGTTAAGCCTTAAGTATCATACTAAGCTATAACCAAAAGCCATAAAAATAAGCCGAACCATAAAAAGCCCACAATAAGCCACAGCTTATTGGGCTTTTGGGCCGTGGGTTACAATAAACCTAAAAATAAGTCCATTAAGCTTTAAATAAGCTAATAAGCTCCTTAGTTCATTTAGATGCCAAAAATAAGTTACCAAATAAGCTCACAAAGTAAGATACCATAAGTAAATAACCAAAACCCTGATTTTTTAAACCCTTATTCCATTAACTCATAAGTACAAAATAAGCCAAATATTGCTTATTTATAAGCTAGGAATTAAATAAGTTACTTAGCATACAAATGTTTTTTAACCATCACAACCACAACATAAAAATGATAAATTTTGTTCCCTTTTGTTTCCTTAGTTCGAACCAAAAACGCACCCTTAATGGGTTTCCGTAAACTTTTTCGTGTTTGATTTTTAGAAAACGCACCGTACAACTAGCTTCTACGCATCATTAGACATTCAAAAGTACAAGTTAAATCAAAATTTAAAAGACTTACAAAGAGGGTTTTAAAAGCAAGTTAGAACACAATCTGAAAACCCAAACGTTGTTTAAATGATAACCCGAATACTAGAATCAACCCACTATTCCTAAATCTTCATGTTCTTGATTAAGTTTGCAAAAAATTTAAGTGTGTGTGTGTGTGTATGTTATATTCGGACGAGCAAAACCACAAGGAAGAGAGAAAAAAAATATATTTTGTATGTGTTGTGTGTGTTTTACAAAATCAATATGACAATATGTACATGTCCTTTGGTACCAAGATCCTAAAATGTTGCCTCCTTGTCCCCTCCTTGGCTCGACCAGATATAGGTATCCAAAGGGGCTCGGGATGCTTCGTTTTGTGTTGGGTTCTCTTAAGACTCAAAGTTCACTATTTTAAAATGTTTCACAAAGTTTCCTAGTATTTTTAATAATCTCAAAAATACTTTTTCATGAATCTTGATTATTTACACAACATATTTCACAGTCAAAATGCCTTAGATTCAATTTGAACATTAACGGACGTGCCGAGACTCGTTATAAGATATCTAAAGCTATTTATGGGACAACCTCCCAGAACATGATCACATAGATAAAATCCTCTAAAAAGGATTAACACAAGCACGTATCACTAAAATAACCAAGATCAACGTAGATTCACCACCGTCAACACGGTAATCGCTCAAACAAAACTGACAAGAGTCAAATAGTCAAAGGACTAAATTAGAACATCTAGATCTTAGAAAAATGCAAGGGTTACAATTATAATTACATATTATTCAAGATCTCTGTATAAACATTAGCATCGCTGCATGCATTATATAATACGTGGCGCAACAAGTTGTAGGCTCTAAACTCACGCTCAAGTATAAAAATGAAAATATTAGTCGTTATATTTCATTACTTATTATTTATTTGTATCGGCTCAATTGTATGTTTTAGGCCTAGCCTAAGTGGCCCAATTCTAGAATATTATGTATTATTACTTATACGGTTTGTTTTGTGAATGAATGGCAAAGAAATTATTTACCTTTTCAATATGGTATCACAACCAATCTTTTTTCTCCTAAAATCTCTCTAATAAACACGTCTCCCTCCCTTCAATCTGCCATGACCTTCTCTAACCCTAATTTAAAAAATCAGCTCCCATGGTCGTTGAAGACACCCCACCACCACCACCCTCTTCTACTGACAAAATCATCCTTTTTAGCATACCTAACAAGGTCCCAATTAATTTAGACCTTGAAAAACACAACTACAACTATTGGAGTTCTTTCTCTCTTATTTACCTTAGTAGTCTTGGCCTTAAGTCCCATGTGGAACAAGACACCACGTCTACTAATCCGGAATGGTGTCAACTACTAGAGAATTCCTAGAATGATTGGATGTGGCTTGAAGCGTGTTTCCAAGAGTTATCAGGAAAGAAGTAGAAGTTGGAGTGCAAGTCCAACTCGGCCTATTCTATTAGTATTTATGTGTTTTAGAATAGAATTAATGTAATCCTAGTTATAGTCTAATACGTATTGATTAGTCTGTATATACCATGGAGGGTAGGGATTCACATTGTACCGAATGAAGTTTTGAGATAGTTTCTTCATTAATAAAATTGTGTGTTAGGTAGTTACTTGGTATTCTTGTTATTCTTAGTGTCTTTATTTTAGCTGCTGGGTTGCGTAGTTTGATATACCACATGTTAGCCTTAAAATATGTCGACTTATATGAAATTACATTAGTTTAATATAGTCGTGTTGCATAAGAACTAGTAACGTTATGTTAGCTTAGTTAGATGACACATAAGACTATCTATACCCCCTCTATACTTCCATGAAGGGGTGAGGATTCATTTGTATCATCTGTTGTAGGTGTATGTGTGTGTATATTTTCTCTCCTCACATCACACATACACCTTTCCCCTTTCTCTCTATTTAATAATAT